>QRFJ01005043.1:0-100161 GCA_006176705.1 Cocos nucifera | reverse complement strand
GTTCACCTTAACCCTAATTGATGCATGCTTCTTCATGTGAAATCCCTCAAAATGCCCTCTAAATTGGTCCACCATGCACTGCAAAAAATGCTGACATCAGCACTTGCGTAGTGCTACGTCAGCATGGTCGATCAGCTGGGTCAGTCGGTCTGAATTGGGCAGTCTACTGAGCCAATTTTTTTGAACCGATTTGAACCGGACCGACTTTTTTTTATTTCCTTTGAAATTCATTTTTGGGCTCATTTGAAGTCCGTTTTGCCTGAAATTTATTTCATCTGAACCAAAAAAATAAGATCTTCATATTGGTGGCCTTCTTTCCTACATAAGATTAACAAAAGTATCAATTTCTAAAAAATAGATTAATTTATTTTATAATTTAATACTTTTATTAGTATATTTTTACCACTTATCACACCCCTCCAACTTAGTCATTGCTAGTCCCTTAGCAATGTTTTATTTAATACCATGTTTCAATAAGATTATCCATCAAAAAGATAAAATCTAGGACTAAAGGTCAAAAAGTTTAGAAAATACTGCTAATTAAGCATTGAGCTTCAGAAGCAAATTTTTCAGTCAATACAATTAAAAACTTTCTTAGAGTACATCAAAGATCTATAGCACTTGTGTTCGTGATGACTAACTTTAGCATTTCAGTATTAAATTAAAAGAACAAAAGTATCCTCTCTTATCACCTATTTTGGTTCAATTTTCTATACATTCTCAATTTTATACTCATGAATTAAGGTAGCTTTCACACTGCCCCCACCTTTTCTTTTTTTTTTTGTGCTGAGCATCCTGGCCTTTCCTTCACCATTTTATGTAAATTTTCATACTTGACCTAGGTGCAGAGACCCAGTTACTAGGCTTTGGGCAATCCACATATACTCTATCTTTTGCACTTTATTTTTAGGCAGGTAGCTCTTTCCTTAAATTCAAGTTTTTTTGATTAGAATGTATATTAATTATCAATTTTTAGTGATAATTGAATCCTCAGTTGGCCTTATAATCAATACCTACTTTGCCTTATTAGTGTGCATGTGCAATTAGAAGTGCTAATAGTCTTTTAATGACCTAAGTAGGCTGCTAAAAGTCGACCAACTAATCTACTTCTTTAACTCGTTACATTCATTAGCAAATAATTCTATCTTTTATCACTTATCCAGTCTATCTTGCTCAAGATTTTCTTCTTGATGCTTGGTTATTATTATTATTACATTGTTATTATTATTATTTTTTTTATATTTTTTTTACCTCCTAACTTATTCTACATTGTCTTAAAGGAGAAAGAAAAATAAAGGGTGCAATAAAGGAAGGAAGGAATACACCTTGATTTGGTTCAGTTTGGTTCTTTGAAGCTTTTAAATATTGCTTGAGCTCTCATTGATTTTTTCTCTGCAAAATTAAAAATACACACCAAAGCAGTAAAAGAGCAACAACAAATTACTGAAAAAAAAAAATGATCAAAACTAAAAAGAAAAGAAATAACCTATCTAGTAGTTCTGATTTATAGTCTTCAGCTTGACTTTCTTTGAGTTCTAAAATGGATCAATCTGGTGCCACTTCAATTGGAATACTTTCATGTTTGGTCGAGTCCTCTTTCAATTGGACATTGCTAGCTTTTGATAGTCTCAAACCTATTTTCTATAGAATTCTCATATAATGAATTATCAATAATATCAATTAGAAAACAAGTTTGATTATCATCAGGATGTTTAGTATCTTTGAAAACATTAAAAGTAACTTATTCATCTTGGATTCTAAGAATTAATTTTTCTTATTGAACATCTATTAAAGCTCCTCCAGTAGCTAAAAAGGGTCTCCCTAAAATAAGGGGTACATCATAATCTTCTTTCATATCAAGAACAATAAAATCAATAGAGAAAATAAACTTATTTACCTTTACCAAGACATCCTCCACTATACCTCTTGGATATTTAATGGATCTATCGGCTAATTGAAGAGTAATAGTGGTAGGCTTTGGTTCTCCTAGACCCAGCTTCCTGAAAATAGAAAAAGGCATGAGATTAATACTTGCTCCTAAATCACATAAAACTTTATCAAAACTACAATCACCAATAATGCAAGGGATAGTAAAACTCCCTGGATCTTTTAGCTTCTATGGTAATTTATTTTAAAGTATTGCTGAGCATTCTTCATTCAAATTTATTCTCTCATGCTCCTTCAGCTTTTTCTTATTTGTTAGAATTTCTTTGAGAAACTTGGCATACCTGGGCATTTGAGTGATAGCAAAAAAAATATTAATATGTAAATTCTTTAAAATTTTGAAAAAGTTAGAAAATTTCTTATCTGGATGCTATATTTGTCTCTCTAGGAATGGTAGTGGCGGTACGTAGGGCTTCACATTTGGATCGGCAAACTGTATACCTGGAGACCATCCATCTGCTGGTTGTTTTGGTGACTGACGAATTTTAGTTGATGGTTTCTTATTTGTAGTTGGCTCTTCAGTCTCTTTCTTCTGATGTGGCTCCTCCAGCTTTGTACCACTTCTTAGGGATGATAGCATTGACTTGCTCCCTTGGATTGGTCTCCGTGTTGCTTGGCAAGGATCCCTGAGGTCTCTCGGAGATTATCTTAGCCATTTGACCTATTTGCATCTCCAAGTTTCGAATTGCTGCTGCTTGGTCCTGTCTAAGTTTGGCTTCCAAATTTTTTATAGTTGCTTCTTGGTTTTGCATAAATTTGACCATCAGCTCTTCCATGTTGGACTTCTTTTTAGGTACTTGGAATCCTCGGGGGTGGCTGTTGTGCTGCATTTTGATTGCTCCATGAGAAATTTGGGTGCTGCCTCCACCCTTGATTGTATGTGTTGGAGTAGGGATTGTTTTGTTGCGGCCTGAAAAAATTACCAACATAATTAGCTGTATCAAGTTGCTTTAGCAAAAGGATTATCTGTCTGGCAATTGCTCGTATCGTGTCCTCCTCCACACAGGTCAAAGGTGATGCTCTGAACATGCATAGCTATTCCCTTCAAGTTGTTGACTTCGGCTCTAAGGGCTGCAATTTCAGCTAGTAAGGTTGGCACGCAATCTACTCCCTGCACAGCTGCTAGTCTTTTTGGCATCATGCATTCTGTCTGCCACTGATAGCTATTTGATGCCATCTCATCGATCAGATCGAAGGCTTCTTCCTCCATTTTTCAGTTAATGGTTCCTCCTGCTGCTGCATCAATCATAGAATGATTAGTAGGAGATAAACCATTATAGAAAGTTTGTACCTAAAGCCATATGGGTAGTTAGATGATGTGGACATCTCCTCAGCAGTTCCTTGAAATGCTCCCAAGCCTCATATAGTGTCTCCATGTCCATCTGCATAAAAGAAGTGATATCGTTGTGCATCTTGGCAGTCTTGGAAAGGTGGAAAGTACTTGGCTAAGAATTTTTGGGCTAGGACATCCTCAAGTTGTGATAGAACCTGTACAGGAAGAGAATGAAGCCAACTCTTAGCTTTATCCCATAAAGAGAAAGAAAATAACCTTAATCTAATAGCATCATCCGACACCCCATTAATTTTAAAAGTATCACAAAGTTCAAGAAAATTAGAAATATGGGCATTCGGATCATCATGCATGTGTCCACTGAATTGGACAGTTGATTGAATCATCTGGATCATCGTCGATTTTATTTCAAAGTTGTTTGCTCGTACAGGCGGTCTCCTGATACTCGAAGCTGCATCGGCTATAGATGGTATGATGTAATCATTTAATGGATGATGTACTGGTCGAATAGCTTCATGCTATCCTTCGATCGCCACATCCAATCTAAGATTGATGTCGTTAGGATCTTCAACTGTCATGTTTCTTTCTTATTGTAGTCTTCTAATGGTCCTTTCAATTTTTGGATCTAAAGGTAGTAAGTTACTATGTTCAGTACGTGTCATGCACTGAACAAAATTTCTTTTAAAAAAATAAAATAATAATAAAAATTAAAAATAAAATTTTAAAGTAATGCTAAGATCAAAATTTTAATATTATTTTAGACACAATCCCTGGTAATGGTGCCAAAAACTTGATGCGTTCTTCTTCATGTAAAATTTCCAAAACGCCTTTAAATCGGTCCACCATGTGTCGCAAAAAATACTGACATCAGCCTTATGTCAATGGGTCGGTCTACTGGTATGGTCGAACCGGACAGTCTGTTGAGCTAATTTTTCTGAACCGATTTGAACCGGACCGGCTTTTCTTTTTTTGAAATTTAATTTTGGACTCGTTTGAAGTCCATTTTGCCTAAAATTTATTTCATCTGAATCAAAAAAATAAGATCTTCATATTGATGGCCTTCTTTCCTACATAAGATTAATAAAAATATTAATTTCTAAAGAAATAGATTAATTTATTTTATAATTTAATACTTTTATTGGTATATTTTTACCACTTATCACTAATCCTGTCAGAACTCAAGATAGAAGAACCTGATCACACAGGTAGCTGCACCAAGAGGTTCACTTTTAGTTCTGATGGATTTCCACCATATACTATTGGTGTCACTAGTGGATTTTGATAGTAATTAGAATGATTTTGATGATCGATCATTCTAATTGTATGAATCAAAAAAATTCTGATCCATCAAAAAGTATTTCGATGATGTCGATGATAGAGATAGCGACATGTCTCATTACCATACAGAATTGAACCTAGCTGGGTCACACAAATAAAGGTTTGGATCTGGATGTCACCAATTAAGCTAACCTAGTTCGATTGATTTGGATTAGATCCAATCAGATTCAAGGTAATCGTGCTAGCACATGATTAAGCCTGACTTTCTTCTTTTATAATCTTTCTAATTCATTGCAACTAAATCAAATTTGATTTGACTTATTCCTATATCTTGAATGGATTTATTTTCATCTGACCGAAACTAATCTAGATTATATTAATTATAGAAATTAAATTCATTCCTAGTGCAATTGGACTAGGGTCAAAAGTTGACCTATTTAAGAGAATTGAGGGTCACCTGATCAGATGCTTCTAGAAAATTCTTTAAAAATTATTTTATTCTAATTTTTGGATATGTGATAGGACTCGAGTCGTACTTTGGGTGTGCCAAATTTTGTGATTTTTGGTGATGCTTTGACTAGTTTTGATAGTGTTTGATTTGGATCAAACTCTTGAGGGAAGAGTCCTAGGCATAATGGACTCTTCCTTATCTTCTCTTGTTGCCAATTTCTAGAGGGATTTTTGGTGACAAAACTAGATAGAGATCTGGTATTTGATGTGGAGATTAATCCCTAATGTCCCTTTAATCAAATAATAGGTTATTTGGTCAAAGAGAAACTCTAAATGGTGCATTAGTTTTTAAACCCCTTCTCGCGCCATTATGCTATCATCGTATGAAAAATATTTCATGCCTAAGTTGCTGTTGCCCCTATCATATCCCATGTCCCCTCTAATCCTCTCTCTCTTCCTCTTCTACATGCCAAAGGTTGGGCACAAATCAGAGAAGAAGGTCAAAGAATTTTGGCACAAGATTCGGTATCTACGCGATGATGTTCGTGAGATGAGCATGTAGCATTCAAGATCTTTTTGAAGGATCTATAAATTAGATTCAGATCAAATCTTTTGAAGAAAGATTCATGAGGAGAAAACATCTAGATCCTATTCGAGTGGATACTAGTAGAGGCCAGGCGCATGCATGGCTCATTCTAGATCCTCAGGAATGATCAGGATCATCATAAGATAATTAGATTATCCAATCAGGTACTTAAATAAAATTTGATTTAATTTTATTTTTAATTTTTAATATTAGATCACCTCAATCAGATCTGAGAACTCTAAGATTTGATCAGATCATAAAAATTTTTGTAGAAAAATCTACCTCAGATCTGATCAGGTCTAGAAGATCCTACGGTAGAAAATTAGATTTTCTTCATTAAGACCCCAAACAAAAAATCCCATCTAGTTCTATTTTCCACCATCGAGATGGCTCTATTAGGAGTCGAGCTAGCTTGACTGCATCTCATCCAAATCCTATCTTCTATCTGTCTAAGACAGCCAACTCAACTACACCCTAAGCCGACTCGATCTTAGTCCGAGCCAGCTCGACTGCGTATTGGAGCCAACCTACCTGTATGTCAATCCCTTATCTTGGCCGATTCTTCTTCTGACTTTGGTCCTTTGCTCCATCTTATGTTCCAAGTTTTTGGAGCACCTACCAAGCTCCTCAAGGTCCTCACACTTGAACCTCAAGCTCGTGCAGGGCTACACATCACTTTCATCCTAGGACAACTTTTGTCCAAGCCCAAGGACTCATACCTACCCTAGTCTCCTGGAGCCAACACTTTGGCTCCTCCTATGGCCCTCCAAGGCTTCGGAGCACCACACCGAATCCTACACCATCTTGAATGCTTTGCTGTTGACCCTAGAGTTGTAGTAGCGGGCTATCCTTTGCTTGGAAGCTACTATCCGAATTTAAGCTTTCTCCTGCTTTTCTTCCAATAGATCAAGATTTGCTCTGAGATCTTGTGAGTTATTTTGTTCGTTAAAAGCTTTGACCCATGCTAAAGGAAACTCAAGTTCAATTGGGATGACTGCCTTTATCCCAAAAGCTAATGTAAAGGGGGTTTCTTCATTGGGCAATCTTTGGATAGTTCTATAAGCTCAAAATATATGATAGAGTTCATCCACCCATATCTCTTTCCCCCTTTCAAGTCTTGCTTTTATCCCTGAAGTAGAGTTCTGTTGGTTACGTCGACTTCACCATTTGCTTGAGGGTGTGCCATAAATATAAAATGATGAAAAATATTCAGATCTTCATAGAACTTGACAAACTTTGCTCCTACAAACTGGTGCCCATTATCAGTGATTAGCATCTGAGGTAGGCCAAATCTATAAACTATCAACTTTCAAATAAAGTCCTGCACCTTAGCTTCAATTATTTTTGCCAGAGGTTCGGCCTCTACCCACTTAGTAAAATAATCCATTACTACCAAATGGAATTTTCACTATCCAGATGCCATGAAAAAGGCACAAGTATATCCATTCCCCACTGTGCAAATGACCAAAGGGCACTTAGGGGTGTGAGTTATGAAGCTGGTTGTCTCTGAATACTTGCATTCCTCTGGTATCGATCATATTTTCTCACATAATTTATGGCATCTTGGTGCATGGTTGGCTAATAATATTCTTATTGAAGTAACTTGTAAGATAGAGATCTGGCCCCTAGATGGTTTCCGTATATTCTATTATAAACTTCTCTCAAAGCATAATCAGCTTCAGAAGGTCAGAGATATTTAAGGAGTGGCAAGGAATACGATCTCTTATATAACTTATTTTCATACAAAACATAGTAGAAGCCTTAATTTCTCAATTTTTTAGCTTTCTTGGGATCTCTAGAAAGAACTCCATCTTTGATATATGAAACTAACGGGTTAATCTAGTTGGGCTCATGGTTGACCTACATTACTGCTTGGAACTCTTCTAAACGTGGATGTTGTAGAACCTCAAAAAGAACCTCTTTTGGCAACATTCGGGGCCAAAGTAGCCAACTTAGAAGATCGGCTCTAGTGTTTTTTGCTCTGGGGGATCTGTTGGATATCAAAGCTATTAAAGGCTGAGATCAAGCTTCTTACCTTTTTCCAGTACTTCTTCATGCTTTCCTCCCAAGCTTCATAAGTGTTGCTGACCTAGCTCACGACTAATTGAGAATCACTATAAACCTTTAAGTGTTATATTTTTAGTTTTTTAGCTAAACTCAATCCCAAGATTAGAGCTTCATATTCAACTTCATTGTTAGTGGTAGAAAACTTGAAGTGCAGAGCATACTTAGTAATAATTCTCTCTGAATTAATTAAAATCAATCCTGCGCCTGCCCTTGAGGCATTCAATGAGCTATCTATATACAAAGCCCAGAAATCTTTAGGAATATCAACTTTTTCTTTAGGAAAACTAGGAGTACAAACTTCTTGGCACTCAAGTTTGGCTACATCTGGGATGGTGCATTCTACTACAAAGTCGGCCAATATCTAAGCTTTGATGGATGACCAAGGTTAAAAATTGATATCAAACTCAGTTAGCTCGATCATCCATTTTGCTATCCTTTCGAAAGTATCAGGTTGGTAAAGAACTACCTTAATAGGCTGATCAATGAGAAGTGTAATTGTATACCCCTAGAAATAAGGTCAGAGCTTCCTGGCTGCAATTAACAAGGTATATATTAGCTTTTCTAGTTTGGTATACCATGTTTCCACATCTCTCAGAACTCTATTTATATAGTAGATTGGCTTCTAAATTTTAGATTCTTTTCTGACTAGGATAGCTCCAATGGCCATCGGGGACACTGCCGAATATAAAAATAATTCTTCTCTAGATCTAACTTGGCGAAGAGTGGAGGTGAACTGAAATAGTTCTTCAATTCTTCAAAGACCTGCTGACACTCAGGAGTTCAATTGAAGTTCTTGAGCTGCTTAAGTACTTGGAAGAAGGGCATGCAATGCTCCGTTGATCTTGAGATGAAGCAATTCAGAGCTGCCACTTTGCCTCTAAGATGCTAAACTTCTATTATTTTAGGGGCAATCATTTCTTGAATGGCTCTAATCTTCTCTGGGTTGCCTCGATGTCGTGTCCCGATACCATGAAGCTCAAAAATTTTTTTGAAGTCAATCCAAAAGTGCATTTCGTAGGTTCAGCTTCATCTTGTACTTTTAGAGGGTGCTAAAGTTTTCCTCAAGATCAGTGATGTGATTTGATAAAGATCAGCTTTTAACCAACATGTCATCCATGTAAACCTCCATATTGATATCGATCTACTCCTGGAAGATCTTATTCACCGATGCTAATAGGTGGCACCTGGGTTCTTTAGTCCAAATGGCATAATCCTGTAACAATAGAGACCATGGTCAGTAATAAAAGAAGTTTTTTCCTCATCTTCTGGTTCCATCTAGATTTGATTATAGCTAGAGAAGGCATCCATGAAAGTGAGAAGCTCATAGCCCGAAGTTGTGTCAACCAATTGATCAATTCTCGGTAAGGGGTAGTTATCTTTCAGGCAGACTTTATTCAAATCTATGAAGTCTATGCACATCCTCTACTTAACATTTACTTTTTTGATGAGGATGACGTTGGCAATCCAGTTTGGGTAGGATACTTTCTTGATAAACTTAGCTTTAAGGAGTTTGTCGACCTCATCTGCAATGGTTTTTTGTTGCTACGGTGTAAAGATGCGCTTCTTTTGCTTTATTGGTCAATGTTTGAAATCTACAGCCAGATGATGTTCCATCACCACTGCATCAATCTCGGACATATTCGTGGGTACCCAAGCAAAAACATCAGTATTTCTTTGCAAGACTGTGACAAGTTGTTTCCTGGCTTCTTCCCTAAGGTTGGAGCCGATCTGCATAGTGTGGTCTTCATGTCTATCACTTAAAGGAACTATAACAAGATCTTTAATTGGTTTTTCTCGTTCTTCTGTCAAATCATCATGAGCATCAAGCCCATCTATTAGATAAGATTTCATCTGCTTTCCCCCATGTAAAGCAATAGTGTAACAGTGTCGTGCAAGAGCTTGATCTCCACTGACTTTCTCCAATCCCATAACTTGTTGAAAACTTCATCTTCAAGTAATAGATCGAGACCACCACCCGAAGTGCATTCAAGCTAGGTCGGCCAAGAATGGCATTGTAAGCTAAGGGAGCCATCACCACTAAAAAAACCACTTGTGCCTTTGACTACCTTGGGTATCGACCTGCCATGATAGATAAGGTTATTCCCTTAATCGATACTCCGTGGGTGAATCCCACTAGTGGGGAACTTATTGGCCCCATTCTATTATCAGGAATGGACATTTTAGAGAATGCATCATAAAATAAAATATCAGTAGAGCTTTCATTATCAATTAAAATATGACATATATCATAGTCAGCAATATTTAAAGTTACTACAACCACATCATTGTTTGGAAATTGAACCTCTTGAGCATCTTCTTCAGTGGAAATGATGGGTTCTTCAGTCGGTCACTTCTTCACTAGTTCTGCCAATCCGCTTGCCTCCCTCCATTGATGTCCTCCAGCAATTGTGTTCATAATTCTGAGTGGAGGCCTATCTCCCTGTGACACCTCTCTCTGAGATGGTTCAGGCTGTGGTAGGGCTCTTGACCGATCTTTTCTTCTTTATGGCCGGCATCTAAGGAATTGATCTAGCGGACTCCTTCTTATCAGCCATTCAATCTCATCTTGAAGCTGGATGCATTCTTCAATATCATGATCGTGGTCATGATGGTAGAGGCAGTATTTGTTAGGATTGTATCTTGCTGGATGACTCCTCATCCTCTCCGACCTCGGTAACTGCTCCTTTATTTCCATCAGTACTTGAGTCTTCGAGGTGTTCAGGGGAGCATAGTTGTTAAATCTTCTGGGGGAAGAGTTCTGCCATAGTCTTCTATCCAGACTTCCTTGTCAATGAGCTTGAGGTGGTGTTTGGGCTTGTCTGCACTTAGGAGTTCTAGAGCACAGCCGAGCTTCACTCAGCTTCTCAACAATTATGGGCTTGCTTGATTCACCCACCTACCACTCTCTTATGGCCTCTTCATCTTTCAGTTTGAAGGCCTTCTTTGCTCGGACATAGCCTTCAGCCCGGGCCAGCATATCAATAAAGTCCTGGGGGTATTTCTTCTCCAGGAAGAAGAGGAGATCATTCTTCTGAAGGCCACCTTTTAGTGTGGCCATAGCAATAAATTGGTCTAGATTATGGACCTTTAAAGAAGTAGCACTAAAATGGTTGACATAAGGTCGAATAAACTCTCCCTCTTTTTGCTTGATGTTGACAAGGGAGTCAGAACCTCGCCTCTTGCATCGACTGCTGATGAAATGAATCATGAATTCATGGCTCAACTGATCAAAAGAAAAGATAGTACTTAGTTTAAGGTTTGAGTACTAGTTTCTTGCTAGTCCCTTCAAAGATAGGAGAAAGAATGGTAGAGAATGGCGTCAAGAGCACCCTAGAGTAGCATCATGATCCTAAAGGCTTCGAGATGGTCGACTGGATCAGAGGTCCCATCATAATTTTTAAATTAAGAAAGCTTGAAGTTCGGCAGGACGAGCCCCTGTATGATTTGGTTAGAGAATGGAGGATCAAAGCAGATATCATCATTGTGGACTAGGAAGGCGTGATGGAGCTCCTCAATCCATCGATTCATCTCTTGGAGCTTTCGATCAAGAGTATCATCTTGATCATGGATCTCAGAGGACCGATGGCTATAAATGAGAGAGTCTCTCTAGAAGAAGAATCATGGTTAGAGTAGGGCCTCTCCACTTTCTACTTTCCCTTCCCAATAATTTCTGGTCTACTTGCCCAGGTGGGCCTTCTTTTCGACGGGGGTCTCTCTAGCTGAGCCAGTACCAGAGGCTATTGCATGGGCTGCACCATCTCGATGAGGTCTTTAACCTGCTACATCAGCAGGTTGAACTGCCCCAAATCCACCGTGGCTGCTAATGGAGGGGGTTGAGGTGCTGAAGATGGGGTTGGAGTAGGTGGATCTGGGTTAGATCTGGTGACGGAGGCAATAGATCACTAGGTTGTAGTCTTCTTTGGTGGCACCTCACAAGAACAAGAAGAGATCAAAGAAAAATAAAATAAAGAATTAAAGATGAAAGAGAAAAGATGAACTCGACTAAGCACTTGTTTTAGAACAAGGGCTAAAGGGCCCTCCTTCTAGCACCAATTCTGTTGGTGCAGAAAATGATACTGATGTCTGAGATTACTGAAGCTGGAGAAGATGTGGACACTGATAAGTCTTGTATGATGAAGTCCTGGTTGGAGCTGGCTCCAATAGGATCCTCCGACGGTAAAGTTAGTTCTCTTGGCCAACAAGAATGAAGTACTTAGGAAGAAAATAAGCAGAGTAAGAGCAGAGAGTTTAAATTTAGAGAGGAGAAGTATATCTAGAGAATCCCTTATATAAATGGAGCATGTAGTAGATTGATGGTGATAGTCATAACCATTTGCTAGTGGGTCGTTTAGGCCACGTGGAGTTTGTTACAGAGGATGGGCTATCATTTATTATGACTTGTAAGCGGGTTGAGTTCTATTTTTGGAGTTTAGACAAGGATTTAAGACTTCACTGGTGACTTTAAGAATTTTGGCACCCTTCTAGGTCATCCAAAGATAGGCATATCTCCAATGTGGGTTGGAGGTATCAAGATCCATCATCCATGGAGTAGTCGACCGGAAGGAATTCGACTAGAAGGAGATCAACTGAAACGAGACCGACTGGAAAGAGTTCGACTGAAAAGAGTTTGACTAAAAGAAGTTCATTATTTACATTATAGGAATTCAACTGCCCTTAAAATCCATTTCCAGTCAGGGTCAGATGGGTTGGGCTTTGATCTTTATATTCATCCTAAGACAAGAAGCAGACTTAATAAAATAGTACTTCATTTTATTATTCAAGATCGTCCAGTCAGACTTTGATATGCTCTTGACAAGTTCTACAGTTAGGAATTGATGTTGAGATGATCGATAGATTCTTACAAAGTGGAGGTCGGCCAAAAAAAACTTTGGCAAGAACTAATTTTACCCCCAACACTAACCACTCAATAGAGAGACATGACCAAGTTATCATATTATGAATGATAATTCTAATAGCCAATAAGCACCAAGCCTTTGGGCCTCCAATGATTATCAAACTAATGGACCCATTATCATTCAACTTAGTAGGAGGCTCTGATCTAGTTATTATCATAACTATTTTATTTTTAGGACTTAATAATTTAGAGGATTTGGTGAACATATTTTAAAAAAAGAGAATAGATTGACTAGCTAATCATGATCCTCCCACTGGCTTCACCAAGTCAAATTAAAGAAGACCAGAGAAAAGCCGATCCAGGGGCACCTAAATCAGTCACACTGATTTACCTAATTGACATGGGTCAACTCGAATCACCAGTGATCTAATCAAAATCTAATCCACTATATTGGCCAAGTAAGTGAGATCAGTGGAAGAAATATGCCATTAACTTTTCATAGACTGAATCTATGCAAGTAGCTCCTAATTAAAAACCACTGATCAAGACTGCCAGACTTACCTAAGACACCAATTGGTTAATTAGTTTTAATTTGATCCACCTAGTAATCTGGGCTCGATCGTTGAAACAAAATCAAAACCATTTTGTTTTATTTAAGACATGGACTTGACCAACTACAACTATCGCAATTGATCTAGAGCATCCTTAACCTAATCTAAAATAACATTTGATTAGATTTGATCAACTACTCTTATTAAACCCATTCTTTAATTCTAACCTTTGGTCTAACCCAATAAATAGACCTGATTAATACAAACACATTAACCCATATGTTATGCAATTATCTTAGGATCTTTAATTTTCATAATTTTAGATCCTAATGAACAACTCTTAATTTCTAATTAAATATAAAGGCTGATGGGTTAGGAATCGGTATTTGAAACAATTTCAAAGTTTTGTAAAATATTTTTATAATCTTATATATACATATTTTTCTATTCATTAAATGGATCAACTCATTTCAATAATGGGTTGGCTCATTTTAGGCAATGGATCGACTCATGACATGCAATGGATTGACTCATGACATGAACAGCAACCAATTGCATGTTTTGATCAAAAAAATTATGCATAAGACATAAATAAAAATATAAATCTATTTTAGATCTAATCTAAACATATTCATGATTATAATTTTTAGATTGAAATAATTTTGAATAAGAATTTCTTTCACTACTTATCTTTATGGATGAGTTCACAGTGGCATCCCTACATGCTATAAGAGATCCCCATTGAATGGAAGGAGATGGCCTTTAACCATTCTTTCTCTTATGATCGGATGGCCTGGTGACTCAAGCAATTTAATTACTAAGCTAATCAAACATAAAACATATCAAATATGTTAAAACTAAGATTTCTAAATAGCATATATATCATATCATTTGACCTAGGCTCTAATACTAATGAAGAAAAACTATAGGGGTTTCTAGTATGCATTTTGAAATATTTTCAAAATATAATAACGGCAGAAGACAAGATTGATCTAATTAATCTAAGCATGCTGATCATTTAATCAAAAACACCCTACTATAAGATCATGGCATGATATATAAACATATAGAAAATCTAAAAATATTAAATAGTAAATCCTATTTACTACTCTCTTGTGTTCAGAATATGATACATGAGTATGGATAGATGATCTCTACAATTGAAATCCATGGACTGAGGCTCCTCTCATCGTGATGCAGCCACACAGAGTTTCCAGCCTCTATAGATCATCCATATAAGGCTCTGAGTCCCAATTAGCTCCTCCAAAGTGCTAGCTCCTTGCCAGAATCTTTGATGGCTGATGTTGATCGATCTTGATCGATCTCCTTCTTTCGATCATCGAGATGCTCCAAAAGACTATAAAGAATACTAGGAAGAATAAGAAAGATATCTAAGAAGTTTGGTGGAGATGTGACACTCACAGCTCTTGATCTCACTTTTCGAACCCTAGGTTGAAACCTATTGGTATAGAAAACGGTCGACTGTCGAAGATTGTTGGAGGTAGAATTTGGAATCTCATCGATCAAAACCTATAAGACAAAATCTAGATCGAAGGTAGGTGGCTCCGGTGCGAACCCTTCGACGATCAAGTTAGCTTCCTGGTCAACAAGAATGGAGTACATAAGAGATTAGAATGGAGAAGAAAGCTTAGAGGAGGAGACGTATTTGGAGGATCCTATTTATATATGGAGCCTATAATAGATTGATAGTGATAACTGCAATAGAATGTCAATAGACCATTCGGACCACTCAGAGTTTGTTATGAAGAGTGGGCTATCATTTATCATGACTTGCTAATGGTTGGATATTATTTGCTAGAGTTTGGATGGAGGATCACACTTTCGAGCTTGATCGTGAGCCATTCATCTTGAGGTCAAGCTATTTTGATGAAGTTCAGCCAGTGCCCAGGGTCGGCCCAAAGTCAGGATGGAAGAGTATTGAGGTTCAATACTTGTAAAGTGGTTGCTAGTTATCCTAGACTGAAGATCGGAGTCAGATGGATGATGAGGTCCTTTTACTAACCCAATTTTGTCTAGCCGAGATCTGCGACATAGCCTTGGTAAGATCTGTTGCCCACGGGATAGAGATGGAGAATTGAAGTAAAGGAGCTCGGCCAACACACAAGATCGGGCATCGACAGAAGTTATTGTCATTTTTGGAAAGAGCCACCTTCAATTGAACCTCTGAGTTTAGTCGCATTTGGAGGCCAATCTTTTGAAACTCGTTTGGACCAGGAGGCAACTTGATTGAACCTCGAACTTGCACGTCGTGACTCCAGATGACATTGTACTAAAGTTGGACTTTATTAAACTTCGGTGGAAGCCGTTTTACCCCCAACAATCACTAACATTAAAAGACCCAAGAAAGCTTGGGTACCTAAACTAAAGAAATGATAGTCTTATAGGTGTACTTAGCATCCTCCCATGCTACAAAAAGAAAATGGTACATGATATCGGATGAATTATAATTCATTACCTTGGAGGCTAAAGATGAAAGGATACTAACATTTAAAGACAATGGAAAAGAAAAAAAATCATTAGTCCCAATAACATTCAAATCATCATTTCTACTTTTATTGAAAAAATATTACTTGTCAATGGTTGAAAGCATAATTTTCTTAGCATTAGTTAATTATGTGGTAAAGGACTTAATGTTTCATTTAATCATCACATTGCAATATTACAAAATCTATTGATAATGGAATCAAATTCATAGGATATAGACATGAAAATACATAATGGATCTGATGATCTAAGAATGGTATGCAATATCCAGTTGGTATGAATGCCAAAGTCAACGAACTAAGTTGGTTTGGAATCATATGTTAAGTAACACAAGCATTTATTTAATTACAAAATTAGTTAGAAAGGATGTAGTTAATGGTTCGGCAAAAATTAATTTTGAGAAGAATATATCAAGTAGGGAAGCAAAATATATCATCTTTTAAACCAAAGAATATTGTTTCAATTATTAGACCATTAGAATTGCTTCACATGGATTTATTTAGTCCAATTAAGATGACAAGCCTAAGTGACAAAAAATATGATTTTGTGCTCACCAACGATTTTTCATGATTTATTTGAATTTTACTATAAGTATACAAAGATGTGGCTTTTGATTCCTTTTCAAAACTATTTAAGAAAATCACAAATAAAAAGAATTTGAATGTACTGAATAAATAAGAAGTGATCATGAAACTCAATTTGAAAATCAAAATTTTGATAAATTTTATTTTGAAAATAGAATTGACTATAATTTTTTAGTCAGATAACTCAATAAAATGGGATGGTAGAAAAAATAGGACTTTTGAGGAGATGGCATGCACTATGCTATCTGAAAGTAATCTTATAAAATATTTTTAAATGGAATCTATAAATACATCATATTTTGTGTTAAATCATGCATTAGTTAGACCTATTTTAAAGAAATCCTTATATGAACTTTAAAATGGAAGAATACCTAATATTGGATATTTCAAAGTTTTTGGTTGCTGTTGTTTTATTTTAAACAAGTGTAAGAAAAAGTTAGATAAATTTGAGGCAAGATCAAATGAAGGTACATTTTTACGGTATTCTTCTACTTGTAGAGTATATAGATTTTTCAACAAAAAAACTCTAGTAATAGAAGAATCTTTCCATATTAGTTTTGATTAAACTAACAATCTTCAATTAAGGAAGATAGATTTAGTTGATGATGCAAGATCTTTAGACAAGGAGAAGAAAGAATAGTGCTCTGCAACCCAATCACATAATTGATATGATGGGACTTTCCTATTTTATCTTCCTACTCATGTATCTGACATTGATTATTTGTTAATAAATATAAGGCATTATATTTCACTATATGTTGTATCTTATTAACTCAATTATGATTTAATTAAGATTATGATGAATCCCATAGATTAGGGCAATGATTTTAGAACTACGATGAAATCATGCCAATGAGACCTAAACTATCACACCCCACTCTCTAAATCGAGCCAGGGTATAATAATTGAGTAGGATTTCACTAGTACCTTATACCATGGTTCATAAGCCACTAGTAGACCCTGTTCCGCTATCGTATCCTGTCATAATTCATAATAAATGTAAAACGTAGGTTAACTCACTTGATTTAGTAAATAACTTTGAAACTTTTACTTGTCATTTCATAACTTTGCACATGTAGTTTTAGAATATATTACATCAACACGTGCTGTTTAAATAAAATCAAAATACATAACATGTTCCAAGAAGCTCTCCCAAACAAGACCACATAGCCAAAAATCTCCTCCCTGATGTGACCCAAAAACAAAGAACTCCTCACTCTAGCCGATGTGACCAACCTCTTCTAGTATGGATGCTGATGATTGTTATCCCAAGAATTGATTTTGGTGACTACAAAATATTTGAGAAAATTACTAATGATTTTTATCTTTAAAAAAAGTTTAATTATGTATTTCAAGTTATACAAGAATTTTTAGCTTGACAAAAATACTTGAATAATGCTAAAGCTTCGATTTCATCAAGTTGGAATCAAAATAATGTTATTCGAAAGCCTTAAAAGTATTAGAGAAGAGTTTGAAACTTTTGGAGGCAATTTGGAAAGATTCAGAAGTCAAAAAATAAAGAAAAATATGTTTGGATAAAAATGATTAAGCCCTTTTAAAAAAGGCTGCTAGCATGCTTGTTTTTGAGTGGCACACAAAAAAGGTCAACCCCTTTGCCAGGGGCTGACCAATGGGTCGACCCCTGCTGTTTTGCCATCCAAAAATAGAAACTAGCCATTTCTATTCTTCCATAGAGGTCGACCCCTATGCTAGTTTTGCCACCCAAAAATAGAAACTAGCCATTTTTGTTTTGCCATAGAGGTCGACCCTGGGGTCGATCCTACCAGGAGTCATCCCCTATGCTAGGGAATGATCCTAGGGTTGACCCCTGCAATGAAAACTTCCATAATGACTAGTTTTTTTATTTATTTTTAATATATTAAATATCTAATAAATGCTCTCCAATAGCTCTAAATGGCTACAAATCATTCTTCAGCTTTGAATGAAGGTTTAAAAGGCAATAAAAAGGAAGGAAAGTAAATTGAAAAGAAAAATTCATTCAAACTTGTGAGCTTCATTGAATACCTAAAAAAAAAGAGAGGAACCAAGCTTCAAAACCAAAAAGCTTTCAGGAGAAAATATCTCCATCATCTTTCACATCCCCTCAAGCATCAAGAAGAGAAGTTGAAGCATCATTTGAGCAATCCAACAGCAACTTCTTCGAGCTTCAAGAGTTATAATTTTTATTTTCTATTTTATACTGAAACTTATACTTGTATTTTTATTTCTTTACAAGATTATTTGAGAAAAAAAACTTAGGATTTAGGCTAGTTCAAGCCCATAATTGGACGTTATATAGGTTTTGGTTGACGAGTCTGAAAAACTAACTAGGTTGTTAGTGAACCAGAAAAACTAATAGTATAAGATTTTGGTTGGTGCTCCTACGAAAATCAACTAGATTTATTTGTGGGCCTAGAAAAATTAACAAACTATAATCAAGGGAGGATTATAGTGGAACTCCTAAAAAAACCTTGGAGAGTAAATGTTTGAGCGGGTTACTTCGAACCACTATAAACTTTGAGGTTTTATGATTATGTTCTTCACTTTCTTGCTTTACTTATCTTTCTTTCTTATTCTATTTATTGAAAAATGTATTCCAAAGCTAATCATCAGTCTATTGATGGTTGAGCTACCTTTTAATTATAATTGATTTATTGATAAATAATATATTTACTTTGATATTTTCAACATAAGGTATACATCTTCTAATGAACTCTATTATTATAGTGAAGTCCATAGGACTATTTAGTTTCAATAAAGAGAAGATTTATTGATTAGTCCTTAAAACTATTCATGACCAAATTGAAGAAATTAGATCTAGGATTTCATGGATAGATCTTGAAACTTTTCAAGATCTTGCGATGGAAGAATTAAATAAATCAAATATTTATTTAAATAAACATGTAAACACCTAGATCTTAGAACTATTACATGATCAAGCCATGATATTAAATCAAAAATTAAAATCAAATAAGAAAGAAAAGATTGATCAAATCAACCTTGATCTGCACTACATCAAATGCAGGTATGAAGTTAATAGATCAGATCTATTACCTGAGCAAGTTAGACGTTCTAACTTACTGATCCAGGATTGAGAATGAAGTCATGAGCCGCACACTTGTCCGACCTCTAGGAGTCATCCACACGAGCCCACAAATACGATCAGAGATCCTGATGCAGGAAATCAGCATAGTATGCTAGCACTATGCTGATCTCTCTTCGACGATCGATCCGATGCTTTCTTCTTTGAAACTTGAACTCTCCAAAATATCAAAAGAAAAGGAAGAGGATTTGTGATGCTGAGACACCTCTCAAAAGCTCACAAAAAGAAGGAAGAGATTTAGAACAAAAACCCTAGAAGAAGACCCTCTTCTTCTTCTTTGTTCTTTTTCTCTGATCTTTCTGTACCAAAGAGAAGTCTCAAATATCTACAATCCACAAAAATTTTAGCTAAAAATTTCTTTTAAATAAAGAGATATGCAGAGTCCAAGTTAGGTCAAAAACCTAGACTAGGAAGGATAAAATAAGGAAAGTTGTTGGGGCACCCAACTCTTGGGCGTCCCCACCTTTTTTTTCTGCCATGGACCAGCAAAGGGGGCACACAAAAAATCTCTCTTTTACCATGAAAATCAAAGAAAATAAAGAAAGATAGGTCGGCACACAATGGGAAGAAGCTTTGGTCAACAAGGATTCTATCTCATAGAATCCTTAATCAAAACTAATTCCCCTTTCGACTTGGTCTTCCAACATACTTCCATATGAGAAAAAGGAAGAGAGAAGGGAGACATCAGAAACCTTTGGGCATGGAGAATTTATGTAAAAACACAAAGAGAAAAGGGTGGGGCGTGAGGATTAGGTGGCGTAAAGAATAGGGAGTCCTAGTCACACTTGGACTCCTATTTTGACTTGGTCAAACAAGATCTTTTAACCAAATAAAAATAAGAGTAAACCAACCCAATTAAATGAGATCCTAATCTATTTAAAAACTTAATTAAATTATATTAAATTAAATTTAATTTTAATTTAATTTTTTAATTAAATTAGAAAATTGGGTTGATCCGAGTCCTAATTAGACTAGGACTAGTTCTTCCTTGCACTTGACTTATCCAATAAGCCAATTGGACTTGATCCAATCAAGTCCAAACTAAATCTAATTAAATTATATTTAATTAGACTTAATCTCAGCTCTCTAACTTAATTAAATTAAGTCAATTAGCAATCTAATTGCTAATCGATCCTCCTACAATACTTGCACTAGGTTACACACCAATCGTATTGATCGTTTAACCCTAAAATGATTCTAAATCACTAATCAACCATCCGATCAGAATGTAAACTCTAATGTGTATGATCTCATAGATCCAAACCTAAGTTGATAGTATAAAAATAAATTTTTATACCAATCAAAGTGACCATCTAGCAATGATAGCTGATGGTCGGATAGGTTGAAAGGTGTAGAACACCATCCTTAGAACCCATGCGAATATAGTTTCCATATAATTCATTCCCTTGACCACAGTGCTCGTAGGACATCTTAGAGTTCAACTATTAACTCTAATTAAGTTGCCCACATTATATTTTAAAATATCAAATCCATCTGATGGATTATCCTGGCTAAAGTTTTGCTTTATTGAAATACAGTGATACATTCTTCTCTAACTTTTGGAGCGGTCAATTCCATCTTGATCATACTCTGACTTCACAAGTACTTGACTGTGCCCAGAAGCCTTCCATTGCTAAATTAAAAATTTAGTTAGTCTGGTACCAAAGCACAGTGAGTTGCTTGTAAGTCACTAAGGTGATCTCAGGTCTAAGGGATACTTATACCTATATCCCATCAGAGACATTTTCGATAGTAGAATGCTCTAAAATTGATTATGTTCAATGATGATGCACCCATACATCTCACTTCCATGCCATACTAGTGTCTCCACACTCCTTGGTTAAGAGAGCAATAAACCTATATGGCATATAACGACCTATGCTCGATAGATGCTACCCTCCTAATTAATAGCCTATCATTTGGTTGTGAACAAATTTAAGGACTAATCGATAAATCCTCTCTTTATCGAAACTAAATAGTCCTAAGGACTTCATTACAATAATGGAGTTCATTAGAAGATATAAATTTATGATAAAAAAATATGTCAAATTTTTTTTTATTAATTAATAATTAATTACGATATCTCAACCATCAACAGGCTGATGATTGGCTTTGGATCATAATTTTCAACAACTCCCACTTGTCCTAAAGCCACTCAGCACAGTATCTAATACCCAACTTTGACTTATGATTATCGAACTCCTTGATTGCTAGGGCCTTAGTGAAGGGGTCGGCTAGGTTCTTCTTTTCGTCGATCTTCTAAAGGTCGATGTCATCATGATCTATGATCTCACGGACCAAATAAAAGTGGCACAGAATGTGCTTTGTCCGTTGGTATGCCTTTTGATTTCTTTGCTTGAGCTATAGTGCCAGTGCTGTCATAGTAGAACAGGACTGGACCATCAATGGAGGATGCTACTTGAAGCTCGATGATGAACTTTCTTAGCCACACAGCTTTTTTTGTTGCATCTGATGCTGCCATGTACTCTACTTTGCAAACAGAGTCAGCCACTGTATGCTGCTTGAAACTTTTCTAGCAGATGGCTCCACCATTTAGAGTAAAGACATTCCCCGACACACTTTTACTGTCATCATGATCAGATTGAAAGCTCGAGTCTATAAACCACACAAGCTTTAGATCTGACTCACCATAAACCAACCATTGGTTCTTAATATTTTTCAAAAACTTAAGAGTGATTTTAACCACCTTCCAGTAATTTTCTCTAGGGTCAAATTGGTATCTACTCACTACTCCTAGTGAGTATGCCACATCTGATCTCGTACATGTCATTGCATACATAATAGACCCTACTGTTGAAGTATATGGGATTTTACTCATACGCTCTCTCTCTTTAGAATTTGTCGGATAATCCTTCTTAGAGAGAAATTTTTTGATCTATCGGAAGATAGTCCTTTTTGAAATTCTCCATGCTGAACAACTTTAGCATAGTTTCTATGTACGTGGACTGAGATATACCAAGCATCCTTTTAGATCTATCCCTATAGATCTTCATCTCTAGGATGTAGGATGCTTCATCCAAGTCATTCATGGAGAACTATGATGACAACCAGACTTTTATTCCTTGTAGTGTGGGGATGTCATTTTTTATTAAGAGAATGTCATCCACGTACAAAATAAGGAATACCACTGCTGGACCATTTGCCCATTTGTAAATATAGGATTCTTCTCCGTTCTTAATGAAGCCATACATTTTGATCACTTTATCAAAATGCATGTTCTAACTTTGAGATGCTTGCTTTAATCCATAAATGGATATCTGAAGCTTGCATACCTTGAACTCATCTATGGATGTAAATCACTCAGGTTGTATCATATGCACCTCTTCAGTTTGCTCTCCATTTAGAAAAGTCATCTTCACATCCATCTGCCAGATCTCATAGTCCAGGTGGGCAGCTATTGCAAGCATTATCCGAATGGATTTGAGCATTGCCACTGGAGAGAATGTCTCATCATAGTCAATACCATAATGTCGAGGATACCTCTTGGCAATCAGATGGGCTTTATAGGTCTCCACCTTTCCATCTACGCCTCTTTTTCTTTTGAACACCCATTTACACCCAATGGGTTTTACCCCTTAAGGTGGGTCAACCAATGTCCATACATCATTGACCTTCATGGAATTGATTTCGAATCTCAAGACTTCTAGCCATTTCTCAGAGTCAGATCTCTGCATCGCATCTATACAAGTGATCGGGTCCTCATCATTCTCGTCGAGTTTGATGGGATCACCATCGTGGACCAAGAATCCATAGTATCTATCTGGATGATGCAGTACACAACCAGATCACCTTAATGGTGCGGGTTCATTAGGCTTCAGATATGATTTGATCAAATTCGACTAAGTTTCAACATTCTGTATCAGACTTTCTACCTATTGAACTTCATCAAGTTCAAACTTAGAGGCAATAGTTCCATCATTAAGGAACTTCTTTTTCGAAAAGGTTGTCCTAAGACTGACGAACACCTTTTGTTCATCAGTATGGTAGAAATAATATCCTTTGATCTCTTTTGGGTATCCTATGAATGTGCGCTTGTCAGACCTAGGTCCAAGTAATATAAAACATGCAGGATTTCATGCATAGATTTCAAAATTTTTTCGAAATATAGAGCAGCAGAAGACATAAATTAAACTATTTAATCTACAACATGCATATAATCAAATTACAAAACCCTACATTAAGGATCTATAACATGTTATGATGCAAATATAAATCTAAAATTAAGTTAATCACAAGTGGTATTGATCATATCAATACCAAGATCTAGAATAATTCTAGATCTAATCCTAGATTACATCTAGGTCACCAAGAGATCAGATCTCTTATCTTTGCATGGGTCGAGAACTCTGTGGTTGAATCCATTGTTGTCTTTGGAGCTGCACAAGCATCCGACCTCTATAGGTGATCCATACGAACCTGCAACACAGATCAGAGATTCGTCGAATGATGATTCATCTGAAGTGCTAGCTTCTCGCGGATCCCACCTGATGGTTAATCAAATATATGTACTTCGGATCTCTTGGACAATCCATGAGATGAAGAACATGAGGAGAAATGAGGGAGGAAACCAACCCTTGGATCTCCCATAAATCAGAAATAAATACATATAAAAAAATCCTAGGAGAAGACAAATCTTCTCCTTCAAGACGTCAACAGCTGATGTCCTGAAAACATCTATTATGCTAGGTTCAGAGGAGAACTTCTCCTCTAAATTTTTTCTTAATTTTCTAGATATCACACTCTCATATTTTTCTCATAAAAATCTCATAAATAAAATTGAGAAGATGGGCTCTCAAGGAAACCCTAAGAGAAGACCTTCTTCTCTTCTTCTTCTCGCATCAGGATATGATCAAATCATGTCCAAAATGATCACCATGCCCCAACACCTTGGAGCACAGATCTCATGTCCTCAGACTCTCTCTCTTTTAGATCTTTATCATAAAAAAATCACAAATAAAAATAGGAAGAGAGAAACATAAAAGAAAAATATAAGAGAAGACAATCTTCTCTTACCTTATCTCTTCAAGATATCAACCTTTGATGTCTTAATTGAGGGCTCTTCTCCATGAATCTTGGTGCCACAAATCCTACACATCTTCTCCTCCTTTTCTTCTAATTTTCTATGATTTTTTTATAATTTTTCACATCCTCTATGGTCAAAGAAAGAGGCATCCCCTTTATACTGCAAAACTAGATCAAAACCTAGTCAAAGGAGGACTTCTATGGGCCGCCCAACTCTTGGATGCCCCTTTCACTTATTTTTTCATGTAACCACTGATTATTATACACAAAACCATGGGAAAAAGGGTCAAATAAGATAGAGGGGCATGGGTAGAGTTCGCGCAGAAGGGAGCGAGGAGTTTGGGTCAAAGAAGACTCTTCCAAGAAGGAAACAATTTCCAACTTCCTTCTAATTTTGACCAAATTAAATTTAAATCCAAATAATCTGATATAGTGCATGGAAAATCTTTTATTAGGCAATGAAAAATATAGAAAAAAATTTAAGATTAAAATATGGCATGGGCTTTCTTAGGCGTAAGTGAAAGAGAGAGAGTCCCAGTTCAATTGGGACTCCTCTTGTTTGACTAGATCAAAATAGGTTTAAACCAAATTTAAATTTTATTTAAATTAGACTAAATACAATCCAATTAATAATGATCCTATTTCAACTAGAAGTCTAATTAAATTAGATTAAATTAAGATTTAAAGCTAATTTAAATACTAAGTCAATTAGGTGCACCCAAGTCCTAGTTAAACAAGAAATTATTCTTTCTTACAATTGGCTTATCCAAGAAACCAACTAGACTTAATCTACTTAAATCTAAATCAATTTTAATTAAATCTAATTTAATTAAACTTAATCTTAGCCCGATTGCTCAATCAAATTGAGCCAATTAGTAATCCAATTGCTAATCGATCCTCCTGCAACACTTGCATTAGGTCAAATATTAATTGCATTGATTGTTTGACCTTGAAACAATTCTTAATCATCGAGTATACTATCCGATCAAGTTACAAGCTCTAATGTGTGTGACCTCATAGATTCAAATCTAAGTCAGTAGCATGAAAATCAATTTCTATACCAATCATTACCATCTAGCAATGATTTCCGACGTCCATGGTTACCGTAAGCAACATTCTTAGAACCCTGGCCCATGGTTACCGTATAATTCATCCTTATGACCAATAATACTCAAGACGACTTCGAGTATGCTGTCAAACAGTCAAATAAGTCATCTCTATTATATCTCAAAATTTTGCACATCTCATGACACCTCACGAGGACTATCCAAGCCTAGGTTTTGCTAAATTGAAACACAACAAGACATTCTCTTCCTGAAGTTAATCAGGAGTGGTTAATCCCATCTTGACTCACACACCAACTCTATAAGTACTTGACTGTACCTAAAAACTTTTCATCACCTATATTAGAAATATAGGCAATTCAGCACTAAAGTACAGTGAGTTGCTCGTAAGTCACCATGGCAATCTCAAGTTAGAGGAACACTTATATCCATTGGTCTTAGCTAGCTACTCTTGATAGTAGAGTACTACATTGATCATGCTCAGTGCAGATGTACTTCTATATCTCATCTAGATGCCATACTAGTATCTCCACACCACTTGATTATGAGAACAACCAATGCATATGGCATACAGCAACCTACACTCGATAAGTTATCATCCTTGTTAATAACTTATCATTTGGTCGTGAATAATTTAAGAACCATCTGATAAATCCTCCTTTATCGATTGATTATGGTTCTAAGGACTTCATCATAATTTAGGGGTTTATTTAAAGAAGATAGAACTTTTATGATGAAATAGCCAAATTACTATTACTATTAGATAATTGATATACTAATTTCAATCATCTACTACTTAGATGATTGGCTTTAGGACACATTTTCCAACAACTTCCACTTAGACTAAAGTCAATTAGAATGATATCAAATATCCTATCTTCCACTTGAGTTTGTAGAACTCCTTAGTTTCGAGGCCTTAGCAAATGAGCCGATCAAGTTCTCCTTTTACATCAATCTTTTAAAGATCGATGTCACCTAGATCAAATATCTAAGATGAAAATGATGCAGAATATGCTGGTCCTTCGGTCATTTAGCCTAAGCTATGGCTCCAGTGCTACGATAGGACTGGACCATGGATGGAGGGTGCCACTCCAACTAGCTAATGAACCTCAGTAACTACACAGCTTATATGGCAGCATCATATACCACGATGTGCTCTACATCACTAACTGAATAGACTAAAGTATCCTACTTAGAACCTTTCCAGTAGTTTGCTCCTACAATTAGGGTATGAGTTGACATTCTCTTGTTATCATCTTGTTCTGACTGAAATCAAAACATCCATATATTTTAAGTCAGTAATTCCATATTCGAGTCACTGGATCTTACTATTTCCCAAATACTTAGAGATTATCTATACAATCCTCCAGTGGCTCTTACTTAGATCAAACTGGTATCTGCTCACTATCTCTAGTGAGTATACCATGTCTAATCTTGTACATGGATAAATAAGATGACAGCTAAACCTTTATTCCTTACAATGTTCGAATGCTATTCTGGATTAAGAGAATTTCATCCTCAAACATCACAAGTAATAACATTACAAAACATTTTGCCCAATAATAAGTGCAGGGTTTGTCTTTGTTCATAACTAAGATATACATTCAGAATGTATGTTTGAACTCTAAGATGATACCCAGATGGGCTTTATAGGTCCTTACCTTCCCATCTACGCTACTCTGATCCTATTAAAAATTCATTCACACCCAATGGATTTTATCCCTTTAGGTGATCAACTAGTGTCCATACACTATTAATTTTCATAGACTTTAATTTTGATCATATGGCTCGAAACCACTTCTTAGAATCAGGCCACTGCACTGTATCCTTATAGGTGATTAGATCCTTATTGTTCTCATCGAGCTCAACATGATCGCCATCCCAAATCTAGACATTGAAGTATCTATCCAACTAATGTAGTACTCTATCGGATCTTCTTGAAGATGACACTTTAATGGGCTCTGGATTTGATCTAATCAAATCTGATTCTGTAGGTTTATTAGATAATGTCTGTTCTTTTCTACCAGTCAAACTTTTACAAGTTCAACTTGATAGGCATCATTTCTTTCTCTAAGGAACTCCTTTCCAAACAAAATGCCCTACTGCTGATGAACATCTTATGTTCTTTAGCATAGCAGAATTAATAACCCTTAAACACTTATTAGACCAGTATCCAAGTTTATTTGTGTGCAAATATACGACATAGGCTGATCAACTCCAAACCTAAAAGTGAGAGAGTCTAGGTCTACACTCGATCCATATCCCATATGGAGTCAATGCAATAGATTAACTTGGTATAAATTTTTAGAGTAAAAAAAAATAGTCACAAGAGCACAACCCTATAATAGGCAGACAAGTATACCCTATTATAGATTGAACCATGTCTAGCAAAGTTCAATTTCTCCTTTTAGATACACTGTGTTCCAAAAAAAATTTCACTGAGAGAGAATCTTATTCTCCCCTAGATATGTCACAAACACACTGGATAAGTATTTGCCTCCTCGATCTGATCGAAGAGTTTTAAAACCTTATCTAGTTTGTTTTTCTTTTTCATTATTGAATCATTTGAACATTTCAAATGATTCATCCTAGATGTACCCATGCCTAGATAGGTCGTCTGTAATGAAATATTAATGTCTTCCTTTGGCACTTAAGTTCAAGGTCCACATACATCACTATGTATGAGACTTAGAACTTTATTGGCTCCATCATCTTTTTCAGTAAAAGATGACTTTGTCATCTTTCCAAGAAGACAAGATTCATAGGCTATCAATGATTCACAATCATTAATATTGAGATTTCCCTCTCAAGCTAACCCATTTATCCTATTCTTGTCAATATGGCTAAGCCTGTAATGCCAAACATAGACATCCATGACATAATCTAACTAGGATGTGTACATTCCACTTACCTTAAGTCCTTGTAATGAATTGCATAAGACCACTGGTATCTCATACCCAGGTAGTAGAATTACATACAGAAAAGTTTTAAGGTGTTATCATATAAGGTCTTTAATGAGCAACTTTTGCTCCTTTCTTTTGTTCAGCCTATTGTGGTCAAGAAAAGCAAGATAAATCTTCTTCCTATGACCCTATTTCAGACATTAGAAGTACTATGCCTGATTTGGATTAATCTTGAACTAATTATTTTGACTGGACTTAGAAACCCCAATACGAATCCATTCATACTGCTGAACCAATATTCAACTTTCGATACTAATTATCAAAGTTGGATCCATAAGTCTTCACTGTCTATCAGTGATACGAACAATTAAGATTTAGCCTTAATAGAGAACAATGACCTATTGTATACGAATCATTTTAAGCTTAAAGTTTTGAACTTTAGTCTAAAGGTTCTTCCACTATTTTATTCAAACTGATAATCTCTACCTCCAATTTGAGAAATTACTTTAATTTCCTAGTAGGTACTAGAATCTATATAGACTGCACACGAGCCCAACTTTGGTTGGCCCACCCATGTACATCTAAGGATAGGTTCATAACCAATTACTTTTTCAAATAATTTTTAATAATTTTAATTTTACCCTAGGCCTTGATCAGTTGGCTTTGGCCTTCTCAGAAAAGGGTTCAGTTAGGTCCAACCATTAACATGACCATACTTAGCACATGTAACTAATGAATGATCGGCCTAACTTTGGTTGGCCAATCCAACCACCATTAGAGAGACATTTAAGTCATCATATGATGGATGATAATTTCATTAGTCAACAAGCACCAGGCCTTTGGGCCTCCAATAATTATTGAGTTAATGGACCCATTATCAAACTTCTTAATGGGAGGCTATGACTCTATTATCCCCATAACTTTATCATTTTAAGGATCTAATAATTTAGAGGATTTAAATTATTAGTGATTTAAGGATAGAAAGGATATGAACCAATTTGCTCCCACTGACTTCACCAAGTCAAGTCCTCCCACTGACTTTGCAAGTCGCTGATGAGAACTAGGATCAATTACGGTCCGTAGGCACCTAAATCAGTCTCACTAATTTCCTATGTGACATAGGTTAGCATGAATAAATAAGCAACATAATCAAAAACTTGATTAACCACATTGGCCAGGTAAGTGAGATCGATAGAAGGGTCTGCCATGGCTTACCTTAGACACCATCAGAAATGGTTAGGTAAGCAAGCTACCAATTAAAAACCACTAATCTGGGATGCCAGACTTACCTTAGATACTAATTGGTTTGTCAGTTTTGATTTGGTCTGCTTAAAGACTCGGGCTCGACCACTGAGCCACGATCAGCATCCATTTGTTAGATGTATAGACTTTGATCAACTACAACTACTTAAGTGATCTATAAAAATGACCTAATCCTAATTAACTATTAATTAGGTTTGATTAATTTTTTAACTAAGTCCATATTTAATCTAACCGTACGTCTAACCCAATTAATGACCTGATCAAAACAAACCCATTGAACCTTTAACCCAAGTTTTATCAAATTATCTTGGGATCTTCAAATCACAAACCTAGATCCTAAATAATCACTTAATTCTCAATTAAGTTCAAAGTTTGGATTTATGGAATCTCAAAACTAGTTTTTGATTTTATTGTTTGAAACATTTTCAAATTGTATTGAATCATATTCAACATATAGTTTTAGATCTGATTTATTTTATTGTTTAGATCATGTCCTAGGGTTTCAAATCTAAAGTTTTGCAGAAAGTAAGTTTGCAATTTAAAATTCTACAAAATAAATACGTCATATATATTCATTCTAGATTCAAAAATAAAAGCTACATATCCAACATATGCAACATAAGGATCTAGATCTAAACATGAAATATATCCCATGGATCTCATCTAAATGATCAAAATCAGATCATAAACCATTTAAATTTAGATTTAAAATTTAAAAATAAATCATAAATTACTTTAGATCTCATCTAACAAATTTATGATTTAAGTTTCTTGGATCAGTACATACTAGGACAACCTTTCCACTATACGGGATAAATCTTACAGCAGGACAACCTTATGGCATTATGTGCAATCCTGATATTATTTAGATCTAATCTAAATAATCTAAAATAGATCTAATATCTATTAAATTTTAGATTTAAACTAAAAAATTAAATCATAAATTTTCTTAGATCTAATCTAAATAATTCATGATTTTGACTTAAATCAGCACATACTAGGACAACCTTTTCATTATAAGGGGTTAACCTTACAATAGGACAACCTTATGGCAGTATGTGCGATCTTTAGTTAACTTTAATTTTTAGATTTAATCTAAAGCATACATAAACATATTATAATAGAACCTAGATGCTCTGATACCATAAATAGAAAACATGCAGGGTTTCATGCATAGATTTCAAAACTTTTTCGAAATATAGAGCAGCAGAAGACATAGATTAAACTATTTAATCTACAACATGCATGTAATCAAATTATAAAATCCTACATCAAGGATCTATAACATGTTATGATACAAATATAAATCTAAAATTAAGTTAATCATAAGTGATATTGATTATATCAATACCTAGATCTAGAACAATTCTAGATCTAATCTTAGATTGCATCTAGGTCACCAAGAGATCAAATCTCTTACGTTTGCATGGGTCGAAAACTCCATAGTTGAATCCATTATTATTTTTGGAGCCACACAAGCATCCAATCTCTATAGGTGATTCATACGAATCTGCAACACAGATCAGAGGTTCGTCAAACGAAAATCTGCTTGAAGTGCCAGCTTCTCATGGATCCCTCCTGATGGTTAATCAAATACATATTCTTCGGATCTCTTGGATAATCCAAAAGATGAAGAACATGAGGAGGAATGAGGGAGGAATCCAACCCTTGGATCTCCCATAAATCAAAAATAAATACATATGAAAAAATCCTAGGAGAAGATAAATCTTCTCCTTCAGGATGTCAATGGTTGATGTCCTGAAAACATCTATTATGCTAGGTTCAGAGGTGAACTTCTCCTCTGAATTTTTTTTTTAATTTTTTAGATATCACACCCTCAGATTTTTTTCATAAAAATCTCATAAATAAAATTGAGAAGAAGGGCTCTCAAGGAAATCCTAAGAGAAGACCTTCTTCTCTTCTTCTTCTCGCATCAGGACATGATCAGATCATATCCAAAATGAGCACCATATCCCAACACCTTCGAGCACAGATCCCATGCCCTCAAACTCTCTCTCTCAGATCTTTATCATAAAAAAATCATAAATAAAAATAGGAAGAGAGAAACATAAAAGAAAAATATAAGAGAAGACAATCTTCTCTTACTTTGTCTCTTCAAAATATCAACCTTTGATGTCTTCATTGAGGGCACTTCTCCATGAATCATGGTGCCACAAATCCTACACACCTTCTCCTCCCTTTCTCCTAATTTTTCATAATTTTTTTAGGATTTTTCATGTCCTCTATGGTCAAAGAAAGAGGCATCACCTTTATATTGCAAAACTAGGTCAAAATCTAATCAAAGGAGGACTTCTATGGGCCGTCCAACTCTTAGACGCCACTCCCACTTATTTTTTCATGTAACCACTAATTCTCATGCACAAAATCATAGAAAAAAGGGCTGAATAAGATAAAGGGGCATGTGTAGAGTTGAAGCACAAGGGAGGGAGGAGTTTGAGTCAAAGAAGACTCTTCCAAGTAGGAAATAATTTCCAACTTCCTTCTAATTTTGATCAAATCAAATTTAAATCTAAATAATCTGATATGGGGAATGGGAAACCTTTTATTAGGCATGGAAAAATATAGAAAAAAATCTAAAACTAAAATATGGCATGGGCTTTCTTAGGCGCAAGTGAAAGAGAGAGAGTCCCAGTCCAACTGGGACTCCTCTTATTTGACTAAGTCAAAATAGATTTAAATTAAATTTAAATCTTATTTAAATTAGATTAAATATAACTCAATTAAGAATGATCCGAGTCCAACTAGGAGCCTAATTAAATCAGATTAAATCAAGATTTAAATCTGATTTAAATCCTAAGTCAATTAGGTGCACCCAAGTCCTAGTCAAACAAGAAATTATTCTTTCTTGCAATTGGCTTATCCAATAAACCAACTAGACTTAATCTAATTAAATCTAAACTAATTCTAATTGAATCTAATTCAATTAAACTTAATTTTACCTTGATTTCTCAATCAAATTAAGCCAATTAGCAATCCAATTGCTAATCGATCCTCCTGCAACACTTGCATTAGGTCAAACATCAATCACATTGAATGTTTGACCTCGAAACAATTCTCAATCATCGATTAACCATCCGATCAGATTACAAGCTCTAATGTATGTGACCCCATAGGTTTGAATCTAAGCCGGTAGCATAGGAACCAATTTTTGTATCAATCAAAGTTACCATCTAATAATGGTTTCCGACGTTCGGATAGGTCGAATGTATACAAAGCAACATTCTTAGAACTTTGGCCCATGGTTATCGTATAATTTATCCCTATGACTAATAATGCTCAAGATGACTTTGAGTATGCTATCAAACACTCATACAAGTCATCTTCATTGTATCTTAAAATTTTGCAAATCCCGTGACACCTAACGAGGACTATCCAGGTCTAGGTTTTGCTAAATTGAAACACAGCGAGACATTCTCTTTCTGAAGTTAATCAAGAGTGGTCAATCCCATCGTGACTCACACACCAACTCTACAAGTACTTGACTATATCCAAAAACCTTCCATCATCAATATTAGAAATGTAGCCAGTCTAGCACTAAAGTATAGTGAGTTGCTCGCAAGTCACCATGGCGATCTCAGATCGAAGGGACACTTATATCCATTGATCTTAGCTATACTCTTGACAGTAGAGTACTACACTGATCACGTTCAGTGCAGATATACTTCTATATCTCACCTAGATGCCATACCAGTATCTCCACACCACTTGGTTATGAGAACAACCAACGCATATGGCATACAGCAACCTACACTTGATAAGTTATCATCCTTGTTAATAACTTATCATTTGATCGTGAATAATTTAAGAACCATCCGATCAATCCTTCTTTATCGATTGATTGTAGTTCTAAGAACTTCATCATAATTTAGGAGTACATTTAAGAAAGATAGAATTTTTATGATGAAATAGCCAAATTACTATTATTATTAGATAATTCATATACTAATTTCAATCATTTACTACTTAGATGATTGGCTTTAGGATACATTTTCCAACACCAAGTTTATCTATAATTAATCATTTGACATAAGCTGGGTACTACCAGACCCTGAGGTATGAAAGTGCTGGCTTACATCCTGTCCATATCTCATATGGAGTTTTAACCATAGATTTACTTGGAACTCTATTTAAAAGATAGCAAGTTGATTCGAATGCATATCTCCAAAGGGATATCGGCAAACTAGCAAAACCCATCATGGATCGGATCATGTCTAACAGAGTCCGATTCCTCCTTTCAGATACACCATTATGCTGTAGTTTCTTAGGAGGAGTCCATTGGGAGAGAATTTCATTATCTCCTCGATATGTGAGAAACTCATTAGAAAGGTATTCTCCTTCTCGATCAGACTGAAGAGTTTTAATACTCTTCCTAGTTTATTTTTTTACTTTACTTTGAAATCATTTGAACATTTCAAAAGAATTCGACTTATGTTTCATCAGATAGATATATCCATATCTTGATAGATCATCTATGAAAGTGATGAAGTAGACATATCCACCTCTGGTACTTATGCTCATTGGTCCACATACATCAGTATTTACTAGACCTAAGAGCTCATTGGCTCTCTCACCTTTTTCAGTAAAAGATGACTTGATCGTTTTACCAAGAAGACAAGACTCACAGGTTGGAAGTGATTCACAATCATTAACTTCAAGAATTTTCTCTTGAGTCAACCTGTTTATCATATTCTTATTTATATGACCTAGCCTACAGTGCTATAAGTAGATATCTGATACACTATCTAATCTAGGATGCTTTCCAGTAAAATAGACTATATTAATAGATTATGATAACATATATACCCCATTATTCAATTATCCACAGAAAGCAGTAACACCATTCATAATGACATTACAAACTCATTTCTTTATTAAAATTTCATAATTGTTCATGGTCGAAAGGCCTACAGAAATGATATTTAAAAAGAAATTAGGACAAAAATGACAATCACTAAGAATAACGGTATGAGATTCAAATACAAGTTTCAAAATTTCTAAAGCTAGAACTGGAACTAGTCTTCCATCTCCAACATTCAGGAATCTTTTGCCTTGCTCGAATCTTCTACTGACCTACAACCCCTGCAACGTATTGCAAATATGGTAAGAGCTATCGATATCCAATACCCAGTCAGCAATATCATAAATAGAGAAATTTCAAGGAGTTATCATATAAATACCTTACCCAACAATAGGTTGCTTCTTTCTCTGCCTGTTCGGATCTAGAGAGATAATGTACTAAGGACAGTTTCTCTTCCAGTGCCCCCACTTCTTGTAAAAGAAGCATTCAGCCTGACTCTTATCAGGCTTGATCTTTCTGGCCTGGCCCTGCACTGATGTTCCTGTCTGAACTTGCACCTTCTTTATTTTCTTCTTCTTGTTTGTCTTTCCTTTCTTAAAAGGTCGAGAACCAGAAGAAGAACCTTCCACTAAGTTTATCGATTCTTTATGGAGCTGGTGATTCTTCTCAAAGTTTTGAAGTAACCCCAATAAGCCATGGTAGTTTACTTCAGGCTTTATCATTCTATAATGAGTAAGGAAAGGAAGATAGGACTTTGGCAGCGAGTTAAGTATTGCATCTTTCCCATGTTGTTCATGGAATAAAAAGTTGAGTTTGCTCACATGATCAATAACAGAGGCTCCATCCCGCATTCTAGCATTGAAGATGGTGCAACAAGTCTTATGCCTCTCAACATCATCAGGTGTGCCGAAAGAATCCTCCAATATTTGGAGCATTTGATTTGGCTGAGCTATCTCAAACCTGCGACTGAACTCATCGCTCATCACAGCAGCATAATGCAGTGCATCGTGGTTCAATCATTGAGCTACTTCTGATAAGTGTCTCTGACTGTTCCACATGCATTGGCAGTTGGCTCCGTAGGTGCAGGATCCATCAGCACATATAGGATCCATTCATGCTCCAAGATAATCTTCAACTTTCGGTACCAGCTATCAAAGTTGGGTCCCACCAACTTATCATTATCCAACAACGATCGGAGCGATAGAAAAGTGGCCATGTTTGCACAAAGAAAAATAAAAATCTAATTAATAATTGATTCATTAAATCTAAAGATTTGAACTTTAATCAAAAGGTTCCTTCCACTATTTTATTTGAATTGGTAGCCTCTACCTCCAATTTGAAGAATTATCCTAATTTCTTAGTGGGTACCAGAATCCACATAGACTACATACGAGCCCAACTTTGATTGGCCAATCCATGTACATCTAAGGATAGGTTCATAACCAATTATTTCTCCAAATAATTTCAAATAATTAAATTTTGCCCCAGCCCCTGATCAGTTGGCTTTTGCATTCTTAGAAAAGGGTCCAGTTAGGTCCAACCATGAACATGACCATATTTAGACCATCTAACCAATGAATGATCTGGCCCAACTTTGGTTGGCCCACCTGACCACCATTTAGAAAGATGTATCAAAGAGATCATATAATGAATGATAATTCCAAACTGATAAGCATCAAACCTTTGGGCCTCCAATGATTATCCAATTGATGGATCCATTATCATCCACTTTAATGGAAGGCTATGATCCAATTATCATATAACTATTTTATTTTATGGATCTAATAATTTTAGAGGATTTATTTATAGAAGTGAGTAGGTCAGATTAACCAACTTGTCATGATCCTTCCACTGGCTTCACCAAGTCAGCTTAAGGAAGACCACTAACAGGTTGGTCTAGAAGCATCTAAATCAGTCACACTGATTTACCTAGCTGACATGGGTTAGCTCGAATAGTCAAGCAATTCGATCAAAATATAATCTTAGCAAGAGGCTAGGTAAGTTCGATCAGTGGAAGGGTCTGTCAGGCTTGCCTCAGACACCATAAAAAATGGCCAAATAAGCGGGCTGCTAATTAAAAAGCACTGGTCTAGTTTATCTTAGACACCAATTAGTTTAATTAGTCTTAATCAGATCATCATAACAGTTCATGCTAGACTGTGAAGCCAAGAATCAAGTCCATCTTGGATCTCGTTAAAGACATGGACTTGACCAACTATAATAATAGCAATTGATCTAGAGAATCCTTGACCTAATCTAAGACAATAATTAATTAGATTTAGTCAATTCTCTAATTAAGTCTATTCTTTAATCTAACCCTGGGTCTAAACCAATTAATGGACCTAATCTCCACTAACCCATTAACCCAATGTATTATGATATGTGTCATAGGATCTTCAATTTACAATCCTAGAACCTAATCAAACAACTTCTTAATTCTTAATTAAGTTTTGGACTGAGGATTGGGGTTTGGCTTTTTGAAAATAATTTTTATATTTATAAAATATTTTTACAACATGGTTCTATCAATCAAGTTGCATGTTTGATTCATAATCAATAACATAAAACTACTTTAGATCTAATCTAAATAGATTCATGTAATTGAAACAGTTTCAATAATAATCAATCATAAATCTCCCTAGATCAAATCTAACATATTTATGATAATTGAATTTGGATTAAAATATTTTTAATTAGATCATAAAATCTCTTAATCTAATATAAAATTTTATGATCAATATTTTTGATCAGCACGTATTAAGACAACCTATCCACTATAAGAGATAAACCTTACAGCAGGACAATCTTATGGCAGTCTGTGCAATCTAAAATATTTTTTTTAGATCTAAAATTATTTTAAATCTATTAAATTATAAATAAAATTTAATTAAATATAATAAATTTATGATTATAGTCAGATCATCATAAATTAGGATAACCTTTTCACTGTAAGTGGTAAACCTTACAGCAGGACAATCTTATGACAGTTTGTGACATCTGAATTTTTTTTTAGATTTAATAATTAGATTATAAATTAGATCAAATCTAAGAAATAATCTAAACATGCACAAAAATCATGCAATAAGAACCTAGGCTCTGATACCAATTGAAGGAACCAGATCTAGGATTTCACGGATAGATCTTGAAACTTTTTCAAGATCTTGCAGTGAAAGACTTAAATAAATTAAATATTTATTTAAATAAATATATAAACACCTAGATCTTAGATCTGTTATATGATCATGGTATGATATTAAATCAAAAATTAAAATTAAATATGAAAGAAAAGGTTGATCAAATCAACCTAAATCTACACTACATCAAATGCAGGTATGAAGTTAATAGGTCAGATCTATTACCTGAGTAAGTTATACATTCTAACTTGTTGATCTAGGTTTGAAGATGAAGTCATGAGTCGCATATGCATCCAGCTTCTAGGAGTCATCCACACGAGCCCACGAACATGATCAAAGATCCTGATGCAGGAAATCAGCACAGTATGCTAGCATTGTGCTGATCTCTCTTTGATGGTCGATCCGATGCTTTCTTCTTCAAAACCTGAACTCTCCAAAATACTAGAAGGAAAGGAAGAGGATTTGTGATGCTGAGACACCTCTCAAAATCTGACAAAAAGAAGAGATTTAGAACAAAAACCCTAGAAGAATATCCTCTTCTTCTTCTTTGTTCTTTTTCTAGACACCCTGATTTGTGTTTTCAATATCTCCATGATCCAGATGAATTTTTTTCTAATTTTTCTACACTAAAGAGACTCTTAAATATCTACAATCCATGAAAATTTTAGCCAAAAATTCTCTTTAAATAAAGAGATATGTAGAGTCTAAGTTAGGTCAAATACCAAGATTACGAAGGACAAAATAAGGGAAGTTGTTGGCGCACCCAACTCTTGGGCATCTCCATCTTTTTTTTTGCCATGGACCAACAAAGGGGGCACACAAAAAATCCCTCTTTTACCATGGAAATCAAAGAAAATAAGGAAAGATGGGTCGACACACAATGGAAAGAAGATTTGGTCAACGAGGATTCTATCTCATAGAATCCTTAAGCAGAACTAATTCCCCTTTTGACTTGATCTTCCAACAAACTTCCATATGAGAAAAAGGAAGAAAGAAGGGAGGCATGAGAAACCTTTGGGAGTGGAGAATTTTACATAAAAGTATAAAGAGAAAAGGGTGGGGCATGAGGATTAGGTGGTGCAAGGAATAGGGAGTCCTAATCACACTAGGACTTCTATTTTGACTTGGTCAAACAAGATCTTTTAACCAAATAAAAATAAGAGTAAACCAATCCAATTAAATAAGACCCTAACTTATTTAAAGATTTAATTAAATTATATTAAATTATATTTAATTTTAATTTAATTTTCTAATCAAATTAAAAAATTGGGTTGACCCGAGTCCTAATTAGACTAGGACTAGTTCTTCCTTGCCCTTGACTTATCCAATAAGCCAATTGGACTTGATCCAATCAAGCCCAAACTAAATCTAATTAAATCATATTTAATTAAACTTAATCTCAGCCCTCTGGCTTAACCAAATTAAGCCAATTAGCAATCTAATTGCTAATTGATCCTCCTACAATACTAGCACTAGGTTAAACACCAATCGTATTGATCGTTTAACCCTAAAATGTTTCTAAATCGCTGATCAACCATCTGATTGGAATATGAACTCTAATGTATATAACCTCATAGGTTTGAACCTAAGTCAGTAGCATAGGAATAAATTTTTATACCAATTGAAGTGACCATCTAGCAATGATACCCGACGACTGGATAGGTCGAAAGGTGTAGAACACCATTACTAGAATCCATGCAAATATAGTTTTCATATAATTCATCTCCTTGACCACAATGCTCATAGGATACCTCAGAGTTTAATTGTCAACTCTGATCAGGTTGTCCACATTGTATTTCAAAATATCAAATCCATCTGATGGATTATCCAGGCCAAGATTTTGCTATATTGAAATGCAATGATACATTCTTCTCTAACTTTTGGAGTGGTCAATTCCATCTTGATCATACTCTGACTTTGCAAGTACTTGACTATGCCCAGAAGCCTTCCATTGCTGAATTAGAAATTCAGTTAGTCTGATACCAAAGTACAGTAAGTTGCTTGCAAGTCACTGAGCTGATCTCAGATCTAAGGGATACTTATACCTATATCCCATCAGAGATATTCTCGATAGTAGAATACTCTAGAGTTGGTCACATTCAATGATGATGTACCCATACATCTCATCTATATGCCATACCAGTGTCTCCACACTTCTTGGTTAAGAGGACAATCAACCTATATGGCATATAGCGATCTATGCTCGACAGATACTGTCATCCTAATTAATAACCTATCATTTGATCATGAATAAATTTAAGGACTAATCGATAAATCCTCTTTATCGAAACTAAATAGTCCTAAGGATTTCATCACAATAATGGAGTTCATTAGAAGATGTAAATTTATGATGAAAAAAGATGCTAAAATTTTTTTTATTAATTAATAAATTAATTATAATATCTCAACCATCAATAGACTGATGATTGGCTTTGGAACATAATTTTTAATATAAATGATACACTATTAATTAGAAGAACAGTGTTTATCGAGCATAAATTGTTGTATGCCATATAGGATGGTTATCCTCTTAACCAAGAAGTATGAAGACACTGATATGGCATACAAGTGAGATGTATGGGTACATCATCATGGAACGTAACCAAATCCAGGGTATTCTACTATCAAGAATTACTCTGATGGGATATAAGCATAAATATTTCTTAGACCTGAGATCACCACAATGGCATGCAAGCAACTCATTGTGCTTTGGTACTGGACTAACTAAATTTCTAATTCAGTAATGAAAGATTTTTGGACACAATCAAGTACTTGCAAAGTCGATGAGTGATCAAGATGGAATTGACCACTCCAAGAGTTGGAGAAGAATGAATCACTGTATTTCAATATAGCAAAAACCTTGGTCATGATAATCCATGAGATGGATTTGAATATTTTGAAATACAATGTGGATGACCTAATCAGGGATGACAGTTAAACTCTGAGGTATCCTATGAGTATTTTGGTCAAGGAGATGAATTATATGAAAACTATATCCACATGGGTTCTAAGGATGTTGTTCAACATATTCGACCTATTCAACCATCGAATACCATTGCTAGATGGTCATTTTGATTGGAACAAAAATTTATTCTTGTGCTACTAGCTTAGGTTTGGATCTATGGGGTCACACACATAAGAGTTCTCGATCTGATCGGATGGTTGATTGATGATTAAGAATTGTTCTAGGGTTAAACATTCAATATGATTAATGTTTGACCTAGTGCAAGTGTTGCAGGAGGATTGATTGATAATTTGATTGCTAATTGACTTAATTTGATTAAGCTAGAGGGCTAAGATTAAATTTAATTAAATATATTTTAATTAAATTTGGTTTGGGCTTGATTGGATCAAGTCCAATTGGTTTATTGGATGAGCAAATTGCAAGGAAGAACTAATTCTAGTTCAATTGGGACTTATATCAACCCAATTTCTAATCTGATTAAAAAATTAAATTAAAATTAAATTAAATTTAATTTGATTTAATTAGATTATTAGTTGGACTAAGACCTAATCTAATTAGGTTAATTAATTTTGAATTTAATTTGGTTCAAGGATCAAGTTGGATCAAGTCAAACTAGGAGTCCTAGTGAGACTAGGACTCCTATCTCCATGCACCACCTTAGCCCCAACACCCCCCATGCCATTTTTTTTGGATTTTTTAATAAAAATATTTCTCTCTAGATGTTTATGCACGCCCCCTTGCTCCCTTTATCTCAAAAAGTGTATTTAGATATCGTGATCAAGTCAAAAGAAGAGTTTGAGTTAATTTAAACACTATGAGATAGAGTTTTGAGAAACCAAAACTCATTCCCATTTTGTATCATCCACATCCCTATTTTTTCTCTCAAATTTTTGTGACTTCTAGAGGCCTTTTTGTCCAACATTCCCTTGTGGTCCTTTAAAAAAATAAAAGAGGGGGCGCCCAAGAGTTGGGCACCCCAAGTCTAGCCCTGCTTGGATAACCCTTGACTAGGTATTTGACCTAGTCAAGGATTTCTCTATATCTCCATATATAAAATAAATTTTGACCTATTTTTTTTGTAGATTACACACTTGAGAGAGGTCATTTAGGGTGTGAAAAATCTGAGAGAGAATCCTAGGGCATGGGATTTTGTAAAGGTACCAATCAAGGTGCTTGGGTGAGAGAAGAAAGAAGAAGAAGAGGATCTTCTTCTAGGATTTTTCTTCCACTCCTATTGCTCCATCTTTGTGAGTGTTTGAGAGGTGTCTCAGCATCAAAAATCATCTTTCTTGACTTCTAAAAGTTGAAGAGTCCACGTTTGAAGGAAAAAAGATTCAAATCGATCGTTGGAGAAGGATCAGCACAATACTAGCATACTGTGTTGATTTCCGAGCATTAGACTTCAAATCTATGATCGAGGGCTCATGTAGATAACTCGTAGAGATCGGATGCGTGTGCAACTTGGGGTAACCATCTCAGACCTAGATCAGCAAGTTAAGAAATTCGAGATTCAAAGATAAGACTAATCTGATCTTCCTATTACATATCCAGATCTGATCTAGAGTAGTCTGCCGTTGATATGATCAATATGTAGTTCTTTTGATATTTTATTTTTTGATTTAATAGCATGCCTTAATCATATAATAGGATCCTAGATCTAGAGTTTTATATTATATTATTCATGATTTAATATAATTAATTCATCTTTTTCACTATAATTTTAAAAAAGTTTTAAAAGCTAATCCTAGAACCCTAGATCAGTTCCTACAATTGGTATCAGAGCATAGGTTAATTTATTACATAATTTATGCATGATTAGATTATACTTTTAGATTAGGTCTAATTTATAATTTGATGATTAAATCTAAAAATAAAATTTTAGATTGCGCGCAATGTAAGGTTGTCCTACTATAAGATTTAACCCTTATAGTGGAGAGGTTATCCTAGTGCATACGTATCTAAAATCTTGATCATAAAATTTTAGATTAGATCTAGGAAATTTTATGATCTGATTAAAAGAATTTTAATCTAATTTTTATCATCATAAATATATTAGATCTAATCTAAGATGATTTGTGATTAATTAGAATTGAAATAGTTTCAATTTTATAAGTATGTTTAGATTAGATCTAAAAGAGTTTTCATGTTTGTTATATATGCATATTGATTATGAATCAAACATGCAACTGGTTGATAGAACCATGTTACAAAAATCTTTTACAAACATAAAAATTATTTTTTAAATTTTGAACCCCAACCCTTAGCCTAAAACTTAATTAATAATTAAGAATTGACTGATTAGGATCTAGGATTGTGAATTGAAGATCCTAAGACACAAATCATAACACATTGGATTGATGGATTCATAGGAATTAGGTCCATTAATTAGGTTAGACCTAAGATTAGATTAAAGAATGGACTTAATTAGAGAATTAACTAAATCTAATCAATAGTTGTCTTAGATTAGGGCAAGGATTCTCTAGATCAATTATAATAGTTGTAGTTGGTCAAGTCTATGTTTTTAACGAGAACCAAGATGGACTTGATTCTTGGCTATGCGTTCAAACCTAAAATTACTAGGTTGGTCAAGTTAAAACTAATGAACTGGATGGTGTCAAAGATAAGTTTGGTAGTTTGATCAGTGATTTTTAATTGAAAGCTACTCGCACTGATTCGATCTTTGATGAGTTAATGGCATATCCCTTCCATTGATCTCACTTACCTAACCATCCTGGTGAATTAGATTTTGATTAGATCACTTGGTGATTTGGGCTCATCCATATTAATTAGGTAAATCGGTATGACTGATTTAGGTGTTCCTAATGTCGGTTTGAATTAGGTTCTTTTTTTATTTGATTTGGTAATGTCAGTGGGAGGATCGAAATTGGCTGGCTCATTCTCTCTATCTTCCTTAAATCAAATCAATTAAATCCTCTAAAATTATTAGATCTCTAAAAATAAAATAGTTATGGTGATAACTAGATCATAACCTCCCATTAAGTGGACAATAATAAGTCTATTAGTTGGATAATCATTGGAGGCCCATAGGTCTAGTGTTTATCCGCTAATAAAATTTTCATTCATAGTATGATTTCTTGGCCACATCTCTTTAAATGATGGTTAGGTTGATCAACCATAGTTGGGCTTAATCATTCATTAGTTAGATGGACCAAGTATAATCATGTTAATGGTTGGACCTAACCGGGACTTTTAGTGGAAGCCCTAGCCTACTGAAAAGATACTTGAGAAAAAATTAAATTATTAAAAATTATTTAGAAAAATAATTGATTATAAACCTATCTTTAGATGTACATGGGTTGATCAATCATAGTTGAACTTGTGTGTAGTCTATGTGGATTCTAGTACCCACTAAGAAATCAGGATAATTCCTCAAATTGGAGGTAGAGGCTATCAATTCGAATAAAATAGTGAAAGAATCTTTTGATTAAAGTCCAAATCTTAAGGATTAATAAATTATTTACTAATTAGACTTTTGGTTCTCCTTTATGCAGTTAAACCCAAACCATAGTTGCTCCATTCACTGTTAGACAATGATAAACTTATGGGATCCAACTTTGATAATAAGTATCGAAAGTTGAATATTGTTCAGCAGCACAAAGTGGTTTGCACTGGGGCATCTATGCCCAGTTTAAACAAAAGATCCAAGATTAACCTAGATTAGGTAGAGTGCTTCTACTATAAGGAGCAGGGGTATTGGAAGAGGAACTATTCTCAATATCTTGCTTCCCATGATCCCAACAAGCTGAATAAGAGAAAAGAGCAAGGAGTTGCTAATCAAGGATGTTATATGATAATACCTTGTAATTTCTCTATTTATGATACTACTACCTAGATATTGGATACTTGAAGTCCAATCCATATTTGTAATACATTACAAGAACTTTAAATTAGTAGAAAATTTGAAAATAATGAGCGATTCCTGAAAGTTAGAGAGGAAGGTCTATTCTAGTTCTAGCTATGAGAATAGTTCAACTTATTTTCAATACTAATATCATTTCTTTAAATGAATATCATTATTGTCCTTCTTTTCTGATGAATACAATCTATGTTGGCCTTTTGGCCAAAGATGGTTAGTATTTATCAATAAAGAAAGATTATTGTGATATCATTATGAATGATGTTACAATAATGCAAGGACAATAAAGAAAGGATATTTATATTTTATCACAACCTGTGAGTGTAATATACACTTCTAGAAAACACCCTAGATTAGATAATATCTCTGATATCTATCTATGGCACTGTAGGTTAGGTCACATTAACAAGAACAGGATAAACAGGTTGATCCAAGAGAAAATCCTCGAAGTCAATGATTGTGAATCATTTCCAACCTATGAGTCATGTCTTCTTGAAAAAATGATCAAGTTACCTTTTATTAGAAAAGATGAAAGAGCCACTAAGCTCTTAGGTCTAGTACATACTGATGTATGTGGATCTACTAGTACAAGTGCTAGAGGTGAATATTTCTACTTCATTACTTTCATAGATGATTTATCCAGGTATGGATATGTAACACCCCATCCTTAAATCCGGATGATGGTGCCACACCCCATCCTTATCTAAAGGTTAAGGGGATTTCTAAACTATAACTACACTGAGCTATATATCAATTAATAACCTACTTTCAATTTAGCTGAACCATCCATTCATTTTTATCACAAGCATTTCAATAAATTCTCTTGACTTGCTAATAACCATTATCTCCACTCATAACTTATCAAATCATATAAACAACCTCATAATTTCAATAACAACACCATATTTCATACATACATTCTAGTCATTAATCATCCTTTTAATATATGCCTTTTTAGAACAAAGTATAACATATACACATAACAATTTCTGATTTAACTAACTCAGTTGTACAATACTTTTCAAAATACATCTATTTTATAAGCTAATATTATCAAAAATACTTCCTCCACTAGAAGTACCGATACATAAGCTGAAATATATCTCCAACCCAGCTATTCTCAAAACTGCAAATGGAAAGAGTGAGGGGTGAGACTTGAAAAAGTCTCAGTGAGTGAATAGTCCATCTAACAATGGAAAATGAAAATGTTTAACTTATAATTCAATATAACAATAACAACTGAAATGTAAGAAATGCTTTTTATGCCTCACAAAGCTGAAATATATATAATAAAAATTGATATGTAAGAACTACTTTTTGGAGCTTCATAAAGCTAAATAAGAACTACCTTTGTTGCTTCACAAAGCTAAAATATACCCCATCGGATTAAAGCAAAATACTAAACCATGCCATGCCAATGCTTGATTCCTTCTTAGCAACTATCGACTGAATCCTAGAGCATCCCTTCCAAGACAATCGATAAGTAGTATATCATGATGCTAAATGATGTAAATAAGCCCCATTGGGCAATTCGATATACTACCAAATATCTACCAAGCCCCACTGGGCATTCCGATATATTATCAAATATCTACCAGGCCCCACTGGGCATTCACAAATGCAAACTATGGAGGTGCCAGCTCATGCTAATGCAAATGCTCATGCAGTGTAAGGATGCATCCTATAGGTTGATCACTCGTATGGATAATCTTTCCAAAAATCAAACAAGCTGAAATTTCCCAAGCTGAATAATAAAAGCCAATAATTTCAATCCCTACTTTTATATTTACACAAATACATATATAAGCTGAAGGACACCAAAGTTAACTACTTTCCAAAATAAGTTATTTTCATAATAAGATACAATAAGTAAAGCACCAAGGCTAGATATGAAAACCCACTCACCTCAACTGGCTATTAGTTAAATGGGCTTACTCAAAGCACCTTTCTAAACTTTTTCTTTTCCTATATCATCAATAAATATTGATTAAACTCATATCTTATGATTCAAGATCCAAAACTACACATACTTTGCTTCCACACTCTTACTTTAGTCTTTTAACCATTCCCTCATACTTCATCTTGCTTGCTTTAACTTAGGTCTACATAACTTCAATATACTTTAGACATTTCCAACCTTTTAATTCTATTTTTATTCTCTCAATCAGTTTCGGATATAGCACCATTTCAATTCATAGTCAAGCTATCTATCCAATTTCAGTATCAACAATAGTATAATCTATCTTTAAACTTAATTTAAATTTCATACCTTAACTTATCAAACTGATAAATCTAATAACAATAGCTGAGAACTTGATTAAACTTAGTTTAAAGATCAGAATCTTTAACTCAAGTAATGAGAAGTCTACTGTATAGATTTTCCTCTTCAATTTCAGCAATTTTCCCTTCTCAACTCAGTTCCTTAATCACTTCCCTCTTTTAGCAACTAATTCCTCTTGATTACTGACTGAAAACAAAACCCTCTTAGCTTTCTTCCCTTCTCTAATTTCTCTGAAGAACATAAGAAACTAAATAATAGCAAAGGAACCTATAGTTTTATATAGGAAAAACATAAACTATAAAAAGACCTTGCTATGTATCACACCCTAAAATTTCCACCCAATTCCTTACTTAACAGGTGTTATCCAGATGAATTTTTAACCCTTTATTTCTTTTCTCAAGCTGCTCTATCATCCCATAAAAAAATATTTTAAAAACACCACTTAAAATTCTCTCGATTAAAACTTACTCCTAGAAATTTTCACAATTGGGATCGATACCTTTAAAATAAGTATCGATACCCACACACAGGTCAGCCCCTAGATCGTCCCTTTTTCTCAAACAGGTCATCCTTCAGGTCGGCCTTTCCCATAAAAGTGTCGACACCTTTCAGGCGAGTGTCGACCCCTTCTTGTGCCACCATAGAACTTTTCAAAAATCATCCTCTCTATTTTTCTAAGATAGTGTCGACACCTTTCACACAAGTATCGACCCCTTCCCTGGGTTTTGATAGAAACATAAACTTTATCTTCATATTCTGGTCACAGCTTTACTAAACTTTATCTTCATACTCTAATCACAGCTTTATTTATATTTCTTCTTTTAAGTTAATATCCTCATTTATTTTACTCTCCATTAACTTTAAAATATAAATATAAATAAGGAATATCCTCCTATTTGGATTCAGTAAAAATATCAAAAAAATCAAAATCCTTAAGAATCAGATATCAAAACTTGGATTCTAGCTCAAATTTTTTGAAATCTAAAACTTTTAAAAATTTCTTTCCTCCAAACAAATAGGTTAAAGGGTCTTAAAATTCACTAAAATTCATCTTATGACTCACCAACACTTAAAGATTAATTATCACCAATTTTAGTCTCAACAAAATTCATATTTTATATAGCTCCCCATACAGGTGCTAGCTCTCAGAATTAAAAATTTTTCAGAATTCGAAATGATAGATAGTCAAAATTTATATCCAAATCACTTAAATATACCATAAATAAATTGTCATGCCATACATACATGACACAAATCTTTTAATCTATTAGTTTACTGGTCTGGGATGTTATAGGATATATCTATCTGATGAAACATAAGTCAGATTTATTTGAAATGTTCAAAAGATTTTAAAGTGAAGTAGAAAAATAAACTAGAAAGAGTATTAAAACTCTTCGATCAGATTAAGGAGGTGAATATCTATCTAGTGAGTTCTTGACATATCTAGGAGAAAATGGGATTCTCTCACAGTGGACTCCTCTAGGAACACCACAGCATAATGGTGTATCGAAAAGGAGAAATCAAACCTTGTTAGACATGGTTCAATCCATAATGGGGTTTGTGAGTCTATCTATTTCATTTTGAGATTATGCTCTTAAGACTGCATGTTATATATTAAAAAATGTACCAAGTAAATCTATCGCAAAGACTCCATATAAGATATGGACTGGGCATAGGCCTATACTCTCTCACCTATGGGTTTGGGATTGTCCAGTCTATGTTAAACATTTGCATACAAATAAGCTTGGATGCTGATCTAAAAAATGTGTATTTATAGGATATCCCAAAGGAAGTAAGGGTTACTATTTCTACCATGCTGAAGAACAAAAGATGTTCGTCAGTCTTAAGGCAGTCTTTTTGGAAAAGAAATTCCTTGGTGAAGGAACTATTACCTCTAAGCTCGAACTTGATGAAATTCAATAGGTAGGACCAACACCTATAGCCGAACCTAAACTAAATTTGATTAGATCAGATCCAGAGCCCAATGTACCTACATCGTTAAGAGAGTACCGTATCAATTGGATAGATACTATGATTTTTTATTTCGAGATGGTGATCCCATTAAAATCGATGAGAATGATGAAAATCCAATCACCTATATGGATGCTATGCAGAGACTTGATTCTAAGAAATGGCTTGCGGCCATGAAATTTTAGATGGAGTTCATGAAGGTCAACGATATGTAGACATTGGTTGACCCACCTGAGAGGATTAAATCCATTGAATGTAAATGGGTTTTCAAAAGGAAGAAGGGCACAGATGGAAAGATAGAGATCTATAAAGTCCATCTGGTTGTTAAGAGGTATCATCAACATTATGGTATTGACTATGATGAGATATTCTTCCCAGTGGCAATGCTTAAATCCATTTGGATAATGCTTGCGATAGCTGTCCATCTAGATTATAAGATCTGGCAATGGATATGAAGATAGCATTTTTAAATAGAGAGCTGATCAAAGAGGTGTATATGATACAACCTGAGGAGTTCAAATCCATAGATGAGTCCAAGGTGTGCAAGCTTCAGAGATCCATTTATGGATTGATGCAAGCATCTCAGATTTGGAACATATATTTTGATAAGGTAATCAAAACATATGACTTTGTTAAGAATGAAGAAGAGCCCTGCATCTATAAATGGACAAATGGTCCAATAGTAGTATTTCTTATTTTGTACGTTGATGACATTCTCCTAATTAAAAATGATATTTTCGTACTGTAAGAAATAAAAGTTTGGTTGTCATCTTTGTTTTTCATGAAGGACTTGGGTGAAGCATTCTACATCCTAGGGATGAAGACCATAGGAACAGATCTAAGAGAATGCTCGGGTTATTCCCATCTACGTACATAGAAACTATGCTAAAAAGGTTCAGCATGGACACTGCTACAAAAATGGCCTATGGCAGTGCTTACTATGGTAGCGATTTTGAAAACCGCTACCATAGTACCTACGGTAGTGGTTTTCGTTAACCGCTGCTATAGGTTGAACCTATAGCAGCGGTTATAAATACTGCTGCTATAGGTCAGTGGTTAATAAAAATCATTATCGTAGGTCGGACCTATAGCAGTGGTTACAAAAAATTGCTGCCATAGGTCGACCTATAGCAGTGGTTCACCACTGCTATAGGTCCGATATATAGTAGTGGTTAATAAAAACCGCTGTTGTAGGGTTCACCACTGCTATAGGTCCGATATATAGTAGTGGTTAATAAAAACCACTGCTGTAGGTCGGACCTACAACAGCGGTTACAAAAAATTGCTGCCATAGATCAACCTATAGTAGCGGTTAGTAGGAACCGCTGCTATAATGTGATTTATGGCAGCGGTTAATTATAACCGCTGCCATATATATTTTTTTTAAATATTATATAATTTTAAAATTTAATGCCCATCTTTACTATTTATTATCTAAATAATTATCGTTATAGTGTCATCACAAAAGGTTGCCTTAATCCGATAGCCCTAGCTTCATCAATCAAAAAAATTTGATTTCAACAACCATAAATGATGATGCGATGATCTAATAGATGGAGACCTCCGATGGATCCAAAAACCTGCAACAATGATCTTAGTGATGTTTGTAGCATACTATCAAAGTTTCACTTCAATCGAATATTGTTATCTTGGTCAATTTAGTATAGATTAATTTCGACCGTTAAATGATAAACGATTGATCAAAGGACCAAACGGTATCCGATTATGAGATAATTTTTTTTTATAAATGATCTTGGCTACTACTTTAATTATTTTTTTTAATGGTGATTATAAAATTTAACTCATGAGATGAAGAACGATCTAAAATTATACGTCTCCTAATAACCATTCTGAAACTTCACTGATTATTATGCTCGTGCTTTTGCAATATCTGCTTAACATGAATAGTTTATATAAAAATAATTTAAATTTTATGATCATCATCATATAAAATATTTAAAATTATAATAAAAAATATTTAATTAAAAATTATCTCATAATCAAATGCCGTTTAACCCTTTGATTGCTTGTTTCTAATTTTACGATCGAAATCATTCCATACTAAATTGACCATGATAATGATATTCGATTGAAGTGAAACTTTGATCGTATGCTACAAACATCATCGAGATCATCGTTGCAAGTTTTTGAACTCATCAAAGATTTTCATCTATCAAATCATCGCATCATCGTTCGGGATCGTCGAAATCAAATTTTTCTGATCGATAAAGCTAGGGCCATCAGATCAAGGTGATCTTTTGCAACGATACTCTAATGATAATTATTTAAATAATGAAAGATGAAGATAGATATTAAATTTTAAAATTATATAATATTTAAAAAAATAAAAAAAAAATTTATTTTTCATCTATGGCAGCGGTTATCAAAAATCGCTGCTATAGATCTACAACAGTGGTTATAGAACCGCTGTCGTAGATTTATGATAGCGATTTTGAATAACCACTGTAGTAGATCTGCGGTTTGATAACCGCTGTCGTAGGTTAGATTAAAAATCTCTAAATTTTTTCTCTCCTCCCGTACGTGCTCAATCTCTCTCACTCTCTCCCTCCCCCTCCTCTTCGTCATCGATGAGGCTCCTCCCCCTTGGTAGGAATCACCTCTCCTCCCCCCCGACCGACTGGCATCGCCCTCCTCCCCCCAGTTGACGTTGCCCCTCCTTTCCCCTCCCTCTCGAGCCACCCATCCCCGACCGTCCCTCCATCCAACCCTCCCTCAGTCCCTAGTGAACCCCCCTCCAACGAACCCCATCCGACCCTCTTTCAGTCTTCGCGAAACCCCACCCTCCATCCCACCACCACCACCACCATTCTGATCCTCCCCCAATCAAGTGCGAAGCCTCCTTCGGCCTCCTCATCACTGTGCACCCCCCCTCCCCGGTCGCCCCTGTTCTCTCTTTTTTTTTTACTTTTTCTCTCTTTTCTATCTCACTATCTTGCTTTTGTTTCACAAGTTATCTCTAGTGTCGTCGTCCTCCTCTAGCATCATCGCCAGTGACCCTCAAAGTTTTGGATGCGATCCGCTCTCCATAGCCATAAGTATAATTTTTTTTATTTTATAGTATTATTTATTAATCATGTATATTTATAATAATTTATAAAATATTTATAATAAATATATTTATTATAAATATTATAATTATCTGCATGCAATAGTTTTTGGGCCATGCCGTGATGGTAGCCTTGGGTCGTGCCATATCGGCAGCTGTGGACTAGATCTATCAATGGATTGGGTTTGGATCAAAATCTAGATATTCAGATCTGGACCTAATTTTAATTATTAGTATTGAATCCAAACTCGAATATCCAGTGGATCTGTACTTGAGAGAGGAAGGGAGGGATCCGGCCTCACCACCATCATTGGGAGAGAGGGTGTTCGGCCTCACCACCATCATTAGGAGGGAGGACGTCCGGCCTCGCTGGCGACGAAGATCGAGAGAGGGAGAGTGGGAGATCGAGAGAGCAAGAGAGGGAGGGAGGGGGTCCGACCTCGTCGGCATCACTAAGAGGGATGGGGTCCGGCCTTGCTGGTGAGGGAGATCGAGAGAGTGAGAGAGGGGGGGATGGGGTTCGACCTCATCGGTGAGGAAGATCGAGAGAGGGAGAGAGGAAGATCGAGAGATGAAAAAGCTGGGAGGGAAAGGTTTGGCCTCGCCACCATCATCGATGAGAGAGATCGAGAGAGGGAGAGAGGGAGTGATCGAGGGGATGGCACACAGCCAAGCCGACTCGAATACACAGCCGAGCCGGCTCGTGCTTTGATCGAGCCGACTGGGGGAGGACCCTAGTTGGATGTTTTAGGCACAGAGCCGACTATCTTAGGCACGGAGCTAGCTCATCTTCTATGCGAATTTGATATATCATGATATTATATTGATTAATGTTCATTAACATTGCAGGTCATGATGGCACCGAAATACCATCTATCTTTCACCCCTATCCCTTGGTGGGTTATGCGGAGTTCAGCATCCAAGGAGTAGTCGGAGCATACTCCATCTACCTCGACATCAGCTGCTCAAGGATCTTTACCTCCAGTATCTACTCCATCGATGGCATCTACTCCACCAGCAGTATCTACTCCACCGATAGCTGAGCCTCTACCATCGCAGGCATTTGAGTGTATGTTTTTATTAATTTAGCATAACTTTATTTTTTATATAGTATTTGTACACTTATATATTTGTATAATATATTTGTATTGCAGGTGCATTATCCGATTGGATATTTTGTAGTCCCACACATATCGCATACGTGTGGAACCACCAGCATCAAGTGATGGTTTAGTATGATGCGGAGGGGACGTCAGTAGGAGAGACCGCATGGGAGATTCATTCCTTTATTGGAGTGCTTGTGAGGCAGTCGGACATCATTCTCGTAGAGCCTAGAAACTGGCATTTGATGGATGCTGCCATCAGAGATCGAATATGGGAGGAGATATGGGTAAGTACACGCATCTTAGTTATATTTATGCATTTTATATGTTTACACTATATATGTTTGATAAGAATAATTTTGTAACTGATTTTTGATAAATTTATGCAGAAGAGATATGACTTTCCCGATCATAAGAGGGCTCAAGATGCCCGACTCAAGAAGATTGGAGAGTTGTACTGAGGTTATAAGATCATGCTCCATAGAGGATGGCTCGAGCACCGACGAGACACTCCAAAGGAGCTTGTTTCCTGAATACAAGACTGTACTCTGAGTCAGTGGGAGAGGATGGTTAGACACTAGAGGAGTCAGGAGTTTGAGGTAAAATTCCTAACTTTTAAATTTTTTAATATGCTTAATATTTTATTTAAATATTATTTAAATATTTATTATTTATTTGAATACTTATTGGGCTATCTTCCATCAGAATCGAGAGAACCATGCAACCCAGGAGTATACGCACACTCTAGGCCGCGAGTCTATAGTCAGTCATATGCATAGAGAGGTAATTAATTTTAAATCTTACTAGATAAATTAAATTCATATTTTTTATCATCTTTCTGATAAATTTATTCTTTGTTATAGCTAATGAGAGATGGAGTGATGCCCAGCCATAACGAGATCTTTCGATCTAGCCACATGGACAAGATGGGCAGGCCGATGAACGTCATGATTGGACATATTTTTATAAGTATTAAATATATTAGTATATATGATTAGTATTATAGTATTTCTTATAAAATTTTATTCTAATTTATAATTATAAGATTAGTTAGATGCACTTGCAAGCGAGGGTTCGGATATCTTTGGGCCCTATGAACATCTATCTCAGGTCTTGGGGCCTGGGCACTCTAAGAGGATCCGATGCAGGCCTAGACACACATCGATGAGCTACTGGTTCAAGACAAAAATCTCCTCACAGACTTTTAGTGTCGTCAGCAAGGAGGAGCCTGAGGAGGCATTGGCATGGGCAGATCATGCTGCAATGCAAGCAAATCGGCTGAGGAGCACGCATCTCATCTGAAGGACATCATGAGAGACATGATATCGATGCTCAGCACGTGTTTTAAAGTCATGAGCTTCGAGGATATGTTGGCCCGCATTCCAGCTCCAGCTCTAGCTTTGGCTCCAGCTCCAACTCCAGCTCTGGCTCCCGATGATGACGACGACGATGATGATGTAGATTTAGGAGACTTTTAATATATTTTATTTTTTTAAAAAAATATTATAATAAATTTTATTTGATAATAAAATTTTAGTATTTTAGAATAATTTTTATGTTTATTATATTTTTTTATGTTATATATCTATATTTATCAGTTAAAATATATAAAAAATAAAAATTTTATTTTTTTAATTATTCAAGATCTACGATAGTGATTTTATAATCACTGCCATATCCATGCCAACCACTACACTAAACCTATAGCAGTAGTTAAGAAATCACCGCCATAGATTACCTATGGCAGCGGTTATGTAATCGCTGCTATAGATATCCTATGGCAACGGTTACATAACCACTGCAATAGGTCGATCTATTGTAGCGATTTATAAACTACTGCGATAGGCCATCTATGGTAGTGATTCTAACAACCACTACAACAATCACTGCCATAGAGCTACAACGATGGCCGCAGTAGCAGTGGTTAGAAAATCGCTACCATAGCCTATGATAGTGATTTTTTGGGCTACGGCAGCAGTTACAAACTGCTGGCGTAGTCCTTTTATGTAGTAATGGGAGAATCCAGAAAGAGTGAGGATTTATGGTGCTTCCAAGCTTTAGGAGGCCATGGGAGGAGTCACGATGATGGCTCCAGAGATTTTAGGGGCTTGGTTGGTGCTTTGGAGATTTGGAACATAAGGTGAAGCAAGAAATCAAAGCAAAGGAATCAAGACTATCGAAAAAAGATTTTCTATAGATTAGCCAGCTCAGTACAAAACTAGGTCAGCAAGTCTCAGAGCACAGGCAAAATAGAGAGCTGTGCATTAAAGACTACTGGCACGACATAGGACTGGGCTAGCTCAATTTCAAACTGAGCCGACCTAGTGGAACTTAGCCGGCTCGGTGCTGAGATTGAGCCGGCTCAGTGCGCAGGCAAAGTTATGGGAGGGTCTATTTTGGGTTAGAATCTGGGTTGATCCTAGGGGTCTTAATGCCTAGTTTAAGAGGTCTTAAGGTGGCTAATTCATGTATGGGGTGGATCTAGATCAAAGGATCAGAGCATGGGAGACATGGGTGTACAAGGGCTCGGTGAGTGCTTTCATGTATTAGGTTAGCTGAGGAGTTTTTTTGTCAGGCCTAATGGCTATGTATAAAATACATAGGTTGTATTAGGGTTTATTAATGCTGTGGAATATAGATCTTTTCTCCCTCAACTCTCTTCTTCTCTTCTCTTTAGAGTTGCTACCTGAGGTTCTTGAAGAAGCCCTAGAGAAGGGGGCATCTCCCTCAAGTCCAAGGAGGGAGGCACTCCATCACAGATCCAGGTGGAGGATCGGTGGTTTGCTGCCCATAGAGAATATCATAGATTCCTTCATATCCATGCTAAAGAGCAGGAGCTTTTACAACATGATATTGGTGCTTGTGATGTCAAGGATGATTGGCATTCGAGCGATATCATGGGTCTATAATTTGGCATCAGAGCTAGGTGATGCCTAGAATGTTGCGGACGATAATAGGGTATCAAAGCCAAGTTTCAGAGCCTGATGGTGCATAGAAGGAAAGGAGAAGTCATACAAGATGAAATCAAAAATTTGTATAAGGATTCCATGGTATGTCTCAAATCTACCTTGTTATTACTGTGGTTTGGCCAACCAGGAGCAGCTGATTGAAGGTGGAGGTTGAGAGGATTAATGAAAAGAGATTTTTCCAAGGTGGAAGAATTTGGTGCATGATTTGTTGATCGATCTTGGTGGAAAGACTGGGGTGTATGATGATTATGCGATAGGCAAGGAGTGCTGGAGTGCTGCAGTAGTGCTTTTCTAGAGATGCAGGACTGAGAGAGGCTCGGTGATACAGCAACCTAGGGAGGTAACTCAGCAAAGAGCATCAGGATTCTCTAGAAAGATGGGCATTGTAGGGCTATTGAAGAGAGATATTCCAAGGGATAATGGTCGAAGGAAGGCTGAGGAAGCGACTATACATCCTTCGATGTCTGGAAGGTAGGAAAGTAGTCGAAGATGTATTCAGTGGTTCGATCAGAGCATGGATTTGCGAAGCCTTGGGAGTGATGGAGATGGACGATCCATGGAGGTCCAGTAAGTTAGGGCTGGGCAGCTGTAGAGCGACATAGAGATGAGTCAGGAAGTGCTAGAGTGCTTAAGGAGCACTTCCTTGGAGTCATGGGGCTAAGAGAGGCTCGGTGGTGCAGCAGCCAAAGAGTGTATCTCAGCAGAGAGTATCAGTAGTATCTCAGAGAGATCAGGTGCAGATCTCAGGGAGAGCCAGGGAATCTTAGGGAGCGCTAGGAGGTCTCTAGTAGTTGGGAGTATCATAGATTAGATTTCTTCTGCAAGAGCACCAGAAAGAGTCGCGATTCAGATGGAGGATGGTTCTCCGAGCGCAACTGAAGTGATGGCTGGTGTAGGGGCAGAAGGAAAGGACTAGGATGGAATTTTCTAGGATTCAGTCATAGGTTTTAGAAGAGTTGGATGAGCTCTTGAGTTTCGGAGGTGTCCGCAGGTTGCAGAGGTATCCGAGATAGCTTCGAAGGGGTCCGCAAACCATATAGGATTCAAAGGGATAGCGACGGTGTTTGAGATGCAGCGATAGGCTCAGCAGTGCAACATTGAGTGATTAGCCTCAAGGAACTCGATGATAGAGTCAACTTCTATGGCATCAGGTGGACTTTGGATATAGATGGAGCTCCACAGTGGTGGCTTCACAAGTAGAGAGAAAATTTGGCATGAGTTCAGAGCGCTGGTGATGCACAGTTTCAGGTGGAGTGACATGTGCAGGTAGACAGGCGTAGCTCTAAGGAGATCGTGTCGGATGGTACAGCATATGCTGATGTAGGAATGCTGTAGGTTCTTCAAAAAAGTCCAAAAAAAGTGATGCAGCTACTAAACAGAAGGAATCCTACAATTTCATGATGGTACCAAGAAGCAAGCATAAATCTTCAGTGGTAGAGGCGGTCATCCCAAAGGCCTCAAGGGTGCACAACAGCTGAATGCGGAGATGATGCTTGCATAGGGGCTATCGAGTGTGCAGGGATAGCGGGATCATGCAAAAGGTCATTATTGAGGGGTTTGCTAGGGCTTGGGGCACCAAGGTGGAGATTGTGAGGATTTATGGTGCTTCCAAGCTTTAGGAGGCCACGGGAGGAGTCACGATGATTGCTCCAAGGATTCTAGGGGCTTGGTTGGTACTTCGGAGACTTAAAACACAAGATGAAGCAAGGAACCAAAACTAAGAAATCAAGACTGTAGAAAAGAGATTTTCTATAGGTTAGCCAACTCAGTCCAAAACTAGGTCGGCTAAGTCTCAAAGCATAGGCAAAATAGAGAGTTGCACGTTTGGGACTGTTGGCATGGCACAGGATTGGGCTGACTCAGTTTCAGACTGAATCGACCCAGTGGAACTTAGCCAGCTCAGTGCTAAGACTAAGCCGGCTCAGAGCGCGGGCATAGTTATGTGAGGGTCTATTTTGGGCTAGGGTTTGGGTTGATCCTAAGGGTCTTAAGGTCTGGTTTGATAGGTCTTAAGGTAGCTAATTCATATATGAGTCAGGTCTAGATCTAGAGGATGAGAGCATGGGAGACATGGGTGTACATGAGCTTGGTGAGTGCTTCATGTATTGGGTTAGCCAGAGAGTTTTTTGGTCGGGCCTAATGGCTATGTACAAATACATAGGTTGTATTAGGGTTTATTAATGCTATGGAATAAAGATCTTTTCTCCCTCAACTCTCTTCCTCTCTTCTCTCTAGAGTTGCCACCCTAGGGTTCTTGAAGAAGCCCTAGAGAAGGGGGCATCTCCCTCAAGCCCAAGGAGGAAGGCGCCCCATCACAGATCCAGGTGGAGGATCGATGGTTTGCTGCCCATAGAGAACGTCACAGGTTCCTTCAGATCCATGCTAAAGATCAAAAGCTTCTGTAATATGATATCGGTGCTTGTGATGTCAAGGATGATTGGCATTCGAACGATATCACGGGTCTACAATTTGACATCAGAGCTAAGTGATGCCTGGAACATTATGGATGATAATAGAAAGAGCTATCTTTTAATAGGCCATGAAATTTTTTTCTCTAAGAGGAATTATCCGACAACTCCTGAGAGAAAGAGCATATGAGTGGAGTTCCATATGCTTCGATAGTGGAATCTATCAAGTACGTCATGATATGTATAAGACCAGATGTGGCATACCCACTAGGAGTAGTGAGTAGATACCAATTTGATATAGAAAAGAATAACTGAAAAATGGTAAAAACCATCCTTAAGTATTTAAGGAATACTAAGGATCAATGATTGGTTTATGGTGAGTTAGATTTGGAACTTATGGTGTTTACTGACTCTAGCTTTTAATCTAACCATGATGATAGTAGAAGTATGTCGGGTTATATCTTTATCCTAAATGGTAGAGTCATCTGCTGGAAGAGTTCCAAGTAGCATACTATGGCAGACTCTGTTTGTGAAGTAGAGTACATTACAGCATTAAATGCTATGAAAGAAGCTATCTAGTTGAAGAAGTTCATCATCAAGCTCAAAGTAGCACCCTTCCTTGATGGTCAGATCCTTCTGTACAGTGACTGCACTGTTAGATATGTGTGCCCTAGAAGCCAGAATTGGCTGATACTTGTAATACACTTCTAAGGGCAAAATTATAATTTTGATTATAAATAATAAAATGAATTATTTTCTATCACATATGTGTATTTAGTGTCTGTGATACATCCCTTGAGTTAATGGTAATGATAATTCTTATTTTCAAGAGTTGAAAATTTAAGATAAGAATTTTCATTATTAACTCATAAAATGCTCCTGACCATAGGATCATCATGAGGATGGTGATTGATCCAAAAGGTTAGTGTACAATTGCTTCTTTATAGTAGATAAGTCTTGAGTCTACGGTGTAGAGACACCAGAGCGAGAGTATAGGTACTCGTTAGAGAATGAGGGCACTGAGCGTGACCACCTCGAGTAGTCATAAGGAAAGTCTACCTTCTCGTCGATGACTGACTCGATGCTGCAGTGGTGTATTCTGGTTCTTTGATCTGAGGTGCATCGGTAGTTCACCTTGAGGGTGTTATAGTTTGACTACACCATGACTCGATCTCCTAGCCATTCGAATCCTGAGGTGTATGTTGGCTATAGCATGTTCATTGTAGGAATTGGATTGCACCAAGATGGAATCTATCTACCTCGGTGGATGAGGAGCAGCCCTATGATAATCATGAGAATCAAGTCCATAAGCCCATGGCCATGGTAGAAGTGAAATAATAGAAAGAGTTTCTATTAAGGTTTTCACATTGGACTTGAATCGAATAATTAAATCATATGATAGAAATTAGGATTTGACGAGTTCACCTTAACCCTAATCTGATCGGGGCTCAAGATAGAAGAACTTAATCACACAAGTAGCTGCACCGAGAGGTTCATTTTCAATTTTGATGGGTTGCCACCATATACTGCTAGGTGTCACTAGTAGATTTTGGGAGCAACTAGAATGATTTAGATGATCGATCATTCTAAGTTGTCTGAATCAGAAGAGTTCTAATTCATCGAAAGGAGTTTCGATGATGTCGATGATGAAGATCATGACATGTCCCATTACCATATAGAACTAAATCTAATTGGATCACACAAATAAGGGTTTGGATCTGGATATCATCAATTGGACTAACTCAGTTCAGTTGATTTGAATAAGATTCAATTAGGTTCAAGAAAATCATGCTAGCACACGATTGAGCCTAACATTCTCCTTTCTCTTATCTTTAAAAGTTATCTCAACTGAGCCAAATGAGTTTGTGCTCACTCAGATACCTTTACCTGATCTGACTGAAGCTTGTCCAAGTCAGAAAAAGATTGTCTTAATTTACGAGATAAATTTAAGACAACACCTGCCATTTTTCGTCACCTATTAATTCTTGTACTTTGACTTGGTCAAATGTTGACCTTCGACCCTTGGACATCTGCCCATGTGTCAAGCACTTATTGGAGAGAAGATAGGGGCTTGTCCCCTCTCTGAAAACTGAAAAGAAAAGGGGCACATGCCTAGGATGGTGTGCGCCCATGGATAGGGATGCTGGAGTCCCATACGGATGGAACTCCAGGTTGCTTCTTGGATTCAAACAAGGTGACCCTCACCTATAGACTTTGACTAGTCTTAGGCACCACCTTAGGATGAATCTATTGGTCTTTCATCTGATTGGATCAGGTGATGTCATCCTACCAATCAGATTTAGATCTGATTGAATGAAGCAATGTGATTCGTCGGGGTGATGCTGCACTGCATGGCACAGCAAAGTCTACAAATAGACCCTATCTATGCCCATTTTTAAAAAAAGTTCCTCTTAGCTCAGACCCCAAGGCCATCCCTCTCCCTTCTCCATGCTACCATCTGACCCTCTCTCTCCTCTCCATGCCTAAGAAAGTTGGCTCTTCAGATTAGTACGAGTCAGGCAAGAAAAGGCTGACGAAAAAGGAAGAAGGTAGCACTGCTGCAGAGATGACAGGTGACCTTCGGAAGAAGTTTTAAAGATCCTCCAAATCAAATCTAGATCTAATTTTTAGAAAAAAGAAAGATAAGGAGAAGATCTCCAGATCTGGCCCGAGTGGATATCGGTAAAGGCCAGACACTTGCATGGCTAGATCCAGAATCTTAGGGCTTCAGCAGGATCATCAATAGGTAATCAGATTATCCAGAATCAAGATAAAATTAATTCAAAATTAATTTAGTTTTATTTTTTTAATTATCAGATTATAAATCAAATCTAAAAAGTGTCAGATCTGATTTGGATCTAAGAGAAAATTTTTGAAATATGCCTTTCGATCCAATCAGATCTGAATAAACCTGACCCAGAAAATCTAAATTTTTCTTCAACTGGTATCAGACCCAGGTTCTTATTAAATTTATTTAGATCTAATTTAATTTGATTAATTAGTGATTTTAGATATCACATGAGATATGATTAGATCTGAAATTAGAAAATAAAAAATTAAAATTAATTTGTTCATACGAGATATGATAGTTTCATGTTTAGACTAGTTGTAGAATAGTTCTGCAAATAGATCTAGATTAAATTTTATTTGATAAGATCAAATTTAAATTTAATTTTTCAGATGATTATGAGATAAGTTAGATCTGGAAAACATACATGCATGATATATGTGATATATACAAAACATATTTTAATTAGATCTTTTTTTTATATGAGATACATGCTTAGATCTATTTTGTGTTTATAGATTAGTTGTATTTCTGATTAAGGTGTTCCCCATGGCCATCCAGTCATAAGAACAAAGTAGGGCTTAAAGACCCTCTCCTCCCATTCGATGGGGTGTTCTTATGATGTGTAGGGGTGCTGCGCATTCGTTCTTAATCAGAAATTGAAAACTTAGTTTCTGCAAAATCCTAAATCCTAAAATCCTAGGATCTTATTTACATGTTTTGTTTAAGAACTCTGACTTAATTAAGAATTAAGTTTATGAAATATCAATTAGATCTAAAATTGAGAATTTTAGATCTAAGACATATTCATAAATCTGGGTTCGGGCTTGGGTAGCTTAATTAGGTCCAGCGGTTGATCAAATCGAATCAAGAGTCGGTTAGATGGGATCAACAATGCTTAAATTGACTAGCCTAATAGGATTAAGTCTGGGTCAAGATCAAGTCACGTGAGTGATCGATCAAGCTAAGACCTAATTAGGCTCAATGGTTAGAGTCTGGATTGTAGGCTAACCCGATTGGTTCTGTCTCAATAATTTAGTGTCTAAGGTAAGTTTGGCAAATACAATCGACTGATTTTTAATTGGGAGCTACTCGACTCGAATGCGTTCTTGTCGAGTTAATGGCATATCTCTTCCATCGATCTCACTTACCTGGCCATGTTTGTTGACTCAGTTCTGATCCGAGGTGGTCAATAATCTGAGCTAACCCATGCCACTAGGTTAGTCATAATAGTTATGACTATGTCAAGTCTAGTTTAATGAGATCTAAATCAAATCTCCCTAAGAAAAGATTAAGTCATGGTCTTCCACATTGTAGATGTGCGGGCCCTTCCTGGGGTTGATTGTTCTTAGCTGGTTATAGTGGCTCAGTTGCACCGAGAAGATGCAACCATGCCTATTAGGCATTGGATGCTACAGGCTGGAGGATGAATTAGGCTCAATATTATGGATATTGTGAGAGACCCAATTAGGAATCCAATCTATCCAAATGGTGGTAACTAAGGAGTGGATCAATATTTCGAACATGGTGAGATTCATGAATTAGAGACCAAGTTTGGGTGCACCATGATTAGAGAATCATTGAACAAGAGTTGTTCACTCATTGGCTAATCCATCACCAATAACTGTTAAGTGAGGTGATGAGTCAAATGGTGGGACCGCACCACCTACTAGAAATCAGTAATCATGAAGATTTTTGCATTTCTATAGAGGGAGTGTAGAAATCTAAAAAAATAATGGGTGCTAATTTATTTTAAAATAAAATTTCTAAATAAATTGGTTAAGTCTTAATTACAATATCTAACTAAAAATTTTGACTCTCTACAAGAAGATGTCTGCATCTAACCCACTAGCATGAATTCTGAACACCCATAGACTAACTAGACCAAATTACAAGGATTGGCTCCAAAACTTCAAAATCATTTTGGGTTCTGAGAAGTTAACTCATGTATTGGACCAGGACCCTCCCACCTTACCAGCTCGTCCATCCGTTGAATAGAGAGCATCTCTAGATAAGTAGACTGATGAAGATAATAAGGCCAGATACTACATATTGGGCTCGATGTTTGATGAACTTCAGTACCAACATGAAGATATCAGAACTGCTCACCAAATTTTGGCTCACCTATTGGAGATGTTTGGTGAATAGAGTCGCACAGCCAAGTATCAAGTCACTAAATGACAGTTCAAGACTAAGATGCATGATGGGCAGTCAGTCCAAGATCATTATCTGATGATGATCAAGGACATGGAAGAGCTTGAGAAGCTTGGAGTGAGATTGGACTTGGATTTACATAATGATATAATTCTGCAATCCTTGACTGATGCGTATATGCAGTTCATCATGAGCTACCATATGCATAAACTTCAAAATTCCTTAGCCAAACTTATGAACATGTTGGTTACCACTGAGCTTTCCATGAAAGGTTCTAAAGGCTTAGTGCTTGCTATGGAACAGACTTCTTCTAAGAGAAAATCTTTTAGAAAGAAGAAGAAGTCTGTGAAAAAGCAGAAGGTGGAAGGAGAAAAGAAGAAAAAGGCAAAGCTAAAAAAGAAAGCCACTGACAAAGGAAAGTGTTTCCATTGCAATAATGACAGTCACTAAAAGCAGAACTGCCCTACATACCTGGCCATCCTAAAGAAGAAGGAGGCAGGTCCTTCTGGTTGTATGCTCATTATTGAGTCTAACCTTATGGTTTCTTCTGCATCCAGTTGGGTGCTTGACTCTGGTTCTAGTGCTTACTTGTGCACTTCTATGCAGGGTCTTGAGGATAGTAGGAGGCTGAGGGATGGTGAGATGATCCTGCGCATCAAAAATGGAGCAAGAGTTGCTGCCATGGCCATGAGAACATACCATCTTCGACTACCATCTGGTTTAGACTTAGTATTAAAAGACTGTTATTATGTGCCTGCAGCAAGCAGGAATTTGATTTCTATTTCCTACCTTGCGTTAGAAGGCTATGTAATTAGTTTTCTTAAGGATCATTGTAATATTCTTTATGAAAGAAATAAAATTGCAAGTGGTTTTCTTATTAATGGTCTTTATCAGTTACATGTTGATGTATCTATTTTTAATTTTGAGCAAAATATGAATGCCATAAAATCAAAATGACCTAGGGATAGTCCCAAATGATAGATATCTATGGCACCTAAGATTAGGTCATATAGCAGAAGATAGGGTTAACAAATTAGAAAAAATTGGGCTATTGAGTCCATTGACTTCCAAGTCATATCCAATTTATGAATCCTGTCTTCATGGCAAAATGACTAAACTCCCTTTTACAGGTCATGGGGAAGGGGCCATGGACCTTCTTGCCCTAGTACATACAAATGTGTGCGGCCCATTTGATGTGCCGGCTAGAGGCAACCTTATCTACTTCATAACCTTTATCGATGATTCATCTAGGTATGGGTATGTGTATCTTATGAGACACAAGTCTGAAGCTTTTGAAAAGTTCAAAGAATTCAGACATAAAGTAGAAAAGCAAACTGAAAATTCATTAAGGTTCTTCGATCAAATCGAGGAGGTGAATATCTTAGTCGGAAATTCCTGGACTATCTTAAGAAAAATGGCATAGTCTCTCAATGGACTCCACCAGGAACACCTCAACTCAACGAGGTTTCAGAATGGAGGAACCGGACCCTATTAGATATAGTTCGATCCATGATGAGCTTCATAGACTTTCCTGATTTTCTTTGGGGATACTGTTTGTTAACTGCAATATACTTACTGAATAGGATTCCTTCTAAAACTGTTCCTACCACACCGTATGAGATATGGCATGGTAAGAAACCAAGTCTGAGTCATCTTAGAATTTGGGGTTGTCCGACTCATGTTAAAGGACAACAAGCAGACAAGTTAGACTTTAGGTCCTTTAGAGCTCGATTCATAAGATATCCTAAAGAGTCATTAGGATATTATTTCTACATTCCAGAAGATGACAATGTGATTATGAGTCGACATGCCATCTTTCTTGAAAAATAGTTTATTCAAGATAACAGCATTGAAAAGCAGATCAAGCTCGATGAGAAAGTCTCACAAGAGCAACAAGCTAAGGACCAAATGGATCCAAATCAGGTTAAGCTAATCCATACACTACCTCCTCCACCTCATAGATCGGAAAGGGTTTTTCGTCCTCCTGAGAGGTACTTAGGTACTATTTCAAAGGATGTTGAGGAAATGTTCCTCGTAGGTAATGGGGTTCATAGTGATGATCTCAAAACCTATAATGAGCCGATATCAGATATCGACTCTGAGAAATGGTTAGAGATAATGAAGTTAGAAATTGACTCGATGCACTCAAACCAAGTCTGGACCTTGGTAGATCCATCAGAAGGTATAACACCTATTGGGTGTAAATGGATCTTCAAGAGAAAAATTTGTGCAGATGGGAATATGGAGATATTCAAGGCTAGATTAGTGGCAAAAGGTTATAGTCAATGCGAAGGCATTGACTATCAGGATACCTTTTCGCCAGTAGCTTTGCTAAAATCCATCCACATATTGCTTGCTATTGCAGCCTATTTCGATTATGAAATATGGCAAATGGATGTGAAAACGACGTTCTTAAATGGATATCTTGAGGAAGATATCTATATGGAGCAGCCCTTAGGTTTCACATCCAGTGATGATGATCATAAGGTATACACGCTGCAAAGGTCCATATATAGACTTAAGCAAGCATCTCGGAGCTGAAATACTCATTTTAATGATGTGATCAAAATGTTTGATTTCATAAAAAATGAGGAGGAACCATGTGTCTTCTAAAAGGTCAGTGGGAGCGCTGTTGTCTTTCTCATATTGTACGTAGATGACATCCTCCTTATCAAGAATGATATTCCCATGTTGACCATAGTTAAAATATGGTTATCTAAAGAATTCTCCATGAAAGACCTAGGAGAAGCATCCTTTATTCTAGGAATCAAGGTCCATAGAGATAGACCCAATAGGATGCTAGGACTTTCATAGAAGTACATAGAGGAAATGCTAAAGAGGTTTAGTATGGAAAACTCTAAGAGGGGTTTAGTGCCCTTCAGGCATGGCATTCATCTTTCCAAGAAGATGTGCCCTAGCACACCTGAGGAAATAGAACGCATGAGCAAGATCCCTTATGCTTCAGCAATAGGGAGCCTCATGTATGTCATGTTATGTACACGACCTGATATAGCCCATGCTGTGAGTGTCACGAGCAGATATCAATCAAATCCAGGTGAAGAATACTGGACTTCTGTGAAATGTATCCTTAAGTATTTGAGAAGAACTAAGGATATATTGTTGGTCTTTGGTAATGGAGAACCCCAAGTCTAGGGATATACAGACTCGGACTTTATGTCCAATATAGATGATCGAAAGTCGACATCTAGGAGTCTATTTTTGTGCAATGGTGGAGCTGTCAGTTGGAAAAGTTCCAAGCAGATAGTGATAGCAGATTCCTCCATGGAAGCAGAATACATCGCTGCATCAGAAGCTGCAAAGGAGGCATTCTGGTATAAGAAGTTTGCCATAGAGATCGGAGTGATGCTATCAGATGCCATTTTTCTATACTACGATAACAATGGTGCCATAGCTCTTGCTAAGGAGCCAAGGTCTCATCAGAAATCCAAGCACATCGAGCGGCGATACCACCTCATCCATGATTATCTCGAGAAGGGTTACGTCGAGATCAAGAGAGTCGACTCCGCAGACAATGCAGTGGATCCGCTTACAAAGCCGTTGCGCTAGTAGACGATCGAAGCCCACCTTGAGAAGATGGGACTTAGATTTGTAGCCAATTAGCTTTAGATCAAGTGAGAGTTTGTTAGATATGTGTGCCCTAAAAGCCAGAATTGGCTGACACTTATAATACACTTCTAAGGGCAAAATTATAATTTTGACTATAAATAATAAAATAGATTATTTTCTATCATATATGTGTATTTAGTGTCTATGATACATCCCTTGAGTTAATGGTAATGATAATTCTTATTTTCAAGAGTTGAAAATTTAAGACAAGAATTTTTATTATTAACTCATAAAATGCTCCTGACTAGGATCATCATGAGGATGGTGATTGATCCAAAAGGTTAGTGTACACTATACTTTAGTAGTGAGATAGCTTGATCTAGGTTAGAGACATCGGAGCGAAGTATAGGTACTCGTTAGAGAATGAGGCACTGAGCTTGACCATCTCGAGTAGTCATAAGGAAAGTCTACCTTCCCGTCGATGACTGACTCAATGCTGCAGTGGTGTATGTTGGTTCTTTGATCTGAGGGCATCGAAGTTCACCTTGAGGGTGTTATAGTTTGACTACACCATGACTCGGTCTTCTAGCCATTCGAAACCCTGAGGTGTATGTTGGCTATAGCATGTTCATTGTAGGAATTGGATTGCACCAAGATGGAATCTATCTACCTCGTGGATGAGGAGCGCCCCTATGATAATCTGAGAATCAAGTCCATAAGCCCATGGTCCATGGTAGAATAAAATAATAGAAAGAGTTTCTATTAAGGTTTACACATTAGACTTGAATCGAATGATTAAATCATATGATAGAAATTAGGGTTTGACGAGTTCACCTTAACCTTAATCTGATCGGGGCTTAAGATAGAAGAACTTAATCAAACAAGTAGCTGCACCGAGAGGTTCATTTTTAGTTTTGATGGATTATCATCATATACTGCTAGGTGTCACTAGTGAATTTTGGGAGCAACTAGAATGATTTAGATGATCGATCATTCTAAGTTGTCTGAATCAGAAGAGTTCTAATTCATCGAAAGGAGTTTCGATGATGTCAATGATGGAGATCATGACATGTCCCATTATCATATAGAACTGAACCTAACTAGATCACACAAACAAGGGTTTGGATCTAGATATCATCAATTGGACTAACCCAGTTTAGTTGATTTGAATAAGATTCAATTAGGTTCAAGGAAATCATGCTAGCACATGATTGAGCCTAACGTTCTCCTTTTTCTTATCATTAAAAGTTATCTCAACTGAGCCAAATGAGTTTGTGCTCACTCAGGTACCTTTACCTAATCTGACTGAAGCTTGTCCAAGTCAGAAAAAGGTTGTCTTAATTTATGAGTTAAATTTAAGACAACACCTACCATTTTTCATCACTTGCTAATTCTTGTACTTTGACTTGGTCAAACGTTGACCTTTGACCCTTGGACATCTGCCCATGTGTCATGCACTATTGGAGAGAGATAGGGGCTTGTCCCCTCTTGAAAATGGAAAAGAAAAGGGGGCAACATCCTAGCAATGCGTGGCGCCCATGGATAGGGAGTCGGAGTTCCGTATGGATGGACTCCAGGTTGCTTCTTGGATTCAAACTAGGTGACCCACACCTATAGACTTTGACCAGTCTTAGTTACCACCTTAGGATGAATCTATGGGTTTCTCATCTGATTGAATCAGGTGATGTCATCCCACCAATCAGATTTAGATCTGATTGAATGAAGAAACATGATTCGCCGGGGTGATGCAGCACTGCATAGCGCAGCAAAGTATATAAATGGATCCTATCAATGCCCATTTTTAAAAAGTGTTCCTCTTAGACCATGCCCAAGGCATCCCTCTCCCTTCTCCATGCCACGATCTAGCCCTCTCTCTCCTCTCCACGCCCAAGGAAGTTGGATCTTCAGATTAGTGCGAGTCAGGCAAGAAAAGGCTGAAGAAAAAGGAAGAAGGCAGCACTACTGCAGAGACGATGGGTGACCTTGAGAAGAAGTTTTGAAGATCCTCCAAATTAGATCCAAATCTAATTTTTGAAGAAAAGAAAGAGAAGGAGAAGATCTCCAGATCCAGCCTGAGTGGATACCAGTAGAGGTCAGGCGCTTGCGTAGCTAGATCCAGAACCTCAGAGCTTCGACAGGATCATCAATAGGTAATCAAATTACCCAAAATCAAGGTAAAATTAATTTAGAATTAATTTAGTTTTATTTTTTTAATTATCAGATTATAAATTAGATCTAAAAAGTGTCAGATCTGATTAAAATCTAAGAAAAAATTTTTAAAATATGCCTCTCGATCCAATCAGATCTGAACGAACCTGACCCGAGAAATCTGGATTTTCCTTCAAGCACTAGTGTCATTACTCAAGCGAAGGAACCAAAAGCACACCAATAGATGAAGCACAAACTGCGCCACTACCATCTGATCTAGGAGATCATGGATAGAGATGACGTCGACCTTCAAAAGACTGATAGAAAGGATAACCTGGCCGATCCCTTCACAAAAGCCCTAGTGATAAAGTAGTTCGATGAACACAAGTCGAAGATGGGTATTAGATACTATGCCAAGTGGCTTTAGGATAAGTGGGAGTTATTGAAAAATATATCCCAAAGCCAATCATCAGTCTGTTGATGGTTAAGCTACCTTATAATTATAATTAATTTATTAATGAATAAAATATATATTTTGGCATTTTCATCATAAGGTATACATCTTCTAATGAATTCTATTATTGCGATGAAGTTCTTAGGACAATTTAGTTTCGATAAAGAGAGAATTTATCGATTAGTCCTTAAAACTATTCACGATCAAATGATGTGCTGTTAATTAGGATGATAGTGTTTATCAAGCATAGATCGTTGTATGCCATATAGTTTAGTTATCCTCTTAATCAAGGAGTGTGGAGACACTAGTATGACATATAAGTAAGATGTATGGGTACATCATCATTGAAGGTGACCAACTTTAGAGTATTCTACTATCGAGAATTACTCTGATGGGATATAAGTATAAATGTTTCTTAGACCTGAGATCACCATAGTGGCTTGCAAGCAACTCACTGTGCTTTGATACCAAACTAACTAAATTTTTAATTCAGTGATGGAAGATTTTTAGGCATAGTCAAGTACTTACGAAGTCGGTGAATGATCAAGATGGGATTGACCATTCCAAGAATTGGAAAAGAATGCATCACTATATTTTAATAGAGCAAAAACCATGATCACGGTAATCCATGAGATGGATTTGATATTTTAAAATACAATGTGGATGACCTAATTGGGGTTGACAGTTAAACTCTAAAATATCCTACGAACATTTTGTTAAGGAGATGAATTATACGAAAACTATATCCATATAGGTTCTAAGGATGTTGTTCTACACATTCAACCTATCCGACCATCAGGTACCATTGCTAAATGGTCACTTCGATTGGTACAAAAATTTATTCCTATACTACCAGCTTAGGTTTAGACCTATGGGATCATATAATAAGAGTTTTTGATCTAATTGGATGGTTGATCGATGATTAAGAATCGTTTTAGGGTTAAACATTCAATACGATTAATGTTTGACCTAGTGCAAGTGTTACAGGAGGATCGATTGGCAATTTGATTATTAATTGGCTTAATTTAATTAAGCCAAAGGGCTAAGATTAAGTTTAATTAAATATGATTTAATTAGATTTAGTTAGGACTTGATTGGATCAGATTCAATTGGTTTATTAGATGAGCAAATTATAAGGAAGAACTAGTCCTAGTTTAATTAGGACTTGTATCAACCCAATTTCTAATTTGATTAGAAAAGTAAATTAAAATTAAATCTAATTTAATTAAGTTATTAGTTGGACTATGATCTAATCTAATCAGGTTAATTAAATCCTAATTTAATTTGGTCCAAGGATCAAGTTGGACCAAGTCAAACTAGGAGTCTTAATGAGACTAGGACTCCTATCTCCATGCACCACCTTAGCCCCAATGCCCCCCACGCCATTTTTTTTTTCAATTTTTTCATGGAAATATTTCTCTCTAGATGTTCATGCATGCCCCTTTTCTCTCTTTATCTCAAATATGGAATTTAGATATTGTGATCAAGTCAAAAGAAGAGTTTGAGTTGATTTAAACTCTACGAGATAGAGTTTTGAGAAACCAAAACTCATTCCCATTTTGTGTCGCCCACATTCCTTTTTTTTCTCTTAAATTTTCATGGCTTTTAGAGGCCTTTTTGTGTGACATTTTCTTATGGTCCATGCAAAAAATAAAAGAGAGGGGCATCCAACTCTTGGGCACCCCAAGTCTAGCCCTATTTGGATAACCCTTGACTAGGTATTTGACCTAGTCAAGGATTCTGTTATATCTCCATATATAAAATAAATTTTGACCTAACCTTTTCATGGATTACACATCTCAAAGAGCTCATTTGGGGTGTGAAAAATCTAAGAGAGATGCTTAGGGCATGGGATTTGTAAAGGCACCAATCAAGGTGCTTTGGTGAGAGAGGAAAGAAGAAGAAGAGGGTCTTCTTCTAGAATTTTTCTTTCACTCCTATTTCTCCATCTTTATGAGTATTTGGGAGGTGTCTCAGCATCATGAATCATCTTTTTTGACTTTTGAAAGTTGGAGAGTCCAAGTTTAAAGGAAGAAAGATCCAGATCAATCGTTAGAGAAGGATTAGCACAGTACTAGCATACTATACTGATTTTCGAGCACCGAACTTTAGATTTACGATCGAGGGCTTGTGTGAACAACTCGTAGAAGCCAAACATGTGTGCAACTCAGAGCAACCATCTCAAGCCTAGATCAGTGAGTTAAGAAACTTGAGATTCAAAAATAAGGGTGATCTGATCTTTCTATTACATATCTAGATTTGATCTAGAGTAGTCTACTGTTGATATGATCAATATATAGTTCTTTTAATATTTTATTTTTTTATTTAATAGCATGCCTTAATCATGTAATAGGATCCTAGATCTAGTATTTTATGTTATATTGTTCATGATTTAATGTGATTAATTCATCTCTTTCGATACAATTTTGAAAAAGTTTCAAAAGCTAACCCTAAAATTCTAGATCAGTTCCTACATTATTTGTATTACTACTTGTATAGCTTAGCCATAATTTTTGCATAGCTTCATATACATTTGATTCCACTGCATACACTACATAATCATATCAAGCTAAATTAAGTTAAGTACATATTTGATTGGAGCTAAAAATTTGACCAAAATTTTATAAGAACCCAATTCACCCCCCCTCCTCTTGGATTGCTACCTCTAGGCAACAAGTGATATCAGAGCAAATGCTCTATTATTAATTATTGATCTAACCATCAAGATTCAAAGATGTTGGCAATCCAAAATGGAATCCTCTTTTGATGAAGGCTATTCTTTAGATAGACCCCCACTTTTTAATGGCTCAAACTTTAACTATTGGAAAGCTATGATGAAAATATTCATATAAGCACATGATTATAACTTATGGAATATTATTATCAATGGCCCACACACACACAATGCATTAATTATTGATAAAGAAATAATCCAACTAAATGCTAAAGCCATGAATATGCTTTATTGCTCTTTGGATATAAATATATTTAATGTAATTTCTTCATGTATTTTAGCAAAATATATATAGAAGAAATTGGAAAGAACTTATGAGGAAGCAAATCAAATAGAAGAATCAAGCTCCCAAGAAAAAAAGAAAGCTCACCCCAACCTATGCCTCATGGCTCATGAGGATGAAAATAAGAAAAAAAAGAAATAAAAGAGATAGAAAGCAATAATTAAGGGAGAGCAAGTCAAAGAAGAGAATGAGAAAAAGGAGGAAGGTATAGCAAGTTGTTGCCTCATGGCTCAAAATAATGAGGTATATCATGAACAATCTTCTAAATTTACTTTTAATGAATTATATGAAGCCTTCAATGAGTTAATGGATGAACACAAAAAGATAAGGCTACAAAATAAAGAGCTTAGAAAATTTAATCTTTCTTTGGCTGAACAGAAAAAAAAAAAAATTTGAGCGAAAAAGATAATCTTTTGAAAAATATAAAAAATATGGCCAAAGAAAAGAAAATTTTCTTAAAACAAATAGAAGCTCCAACTAAGAAAAAGGAAACCCTTACAAAATCTGAAAAATTTCAAGTTGAAGAAAAAGAAAACTTTTAAAATCATAAAAGTTTTCAGAGGATGAGAAAGATAAATTCTTGAAATCTAAAAAATTTTTGGTAAAAGAAAAGGAAAATTTTGATTTTTAAAAAATCTCTTTTAAAAGAAAATGTTGAATTAAAGAAAAAAATTGAAAGCTTGAACTATATGCTTCAAAAGTTTATAATTGGATCTCAAAAGTTTCAAGCCATTTTAAACAATCAAAAAGCTATTTTTGATAAATTTGGAATTGATTATAATTCAATAAGAAAACAAAAGTTTATCAAAAACATGTTCAACAAAACTTCAACTAAGAATCATTCATTTAAATATTTCAAATGTAATGAAATTAACCATAAAATTTTTGAATGTGATATTAAAAGAAATGCCCAAATATCTATTAAAAAATTTAAATTTCAAAAGGAACCTTGAGCACTAACTCCAATGGATCCAAGAAAGCTTGGGTACCAAAAATTGTAAACTGAGTTTGCAGGTATACCAAGGATCCAATGAAATAAAAGAAGAAAATTTGTTATGGATAGATGCCTTGAAAATAAAATTGGATTGATGATGATGTTTGGTATAATCTAAACCTTCCTTACATCATACCATCAATGTTTGTCAAAGTTATTTTGATTGATTTTATTATTTCTAAAGATCTATCAATATCGTTTTATATTATTGCTTGAGATACTTTTTAAAAGTATACTATGATTTAAATGCTTTGATTTAAATGTATACTATGATTTGATGTATACTATGATTTAAATGCTTTGATTTTTAAAAGTCAATATGTTCTCCTCTATATATCATGTTATGAATAAAATGAAAGTATTTCAAAATTTAGCATAATATTTAAGCTTTCCCATATCAATTTTGGTATCAAGAAACTTAAATTAAAAGAAGTTTAATTATCTATAAATCCATTTGATTGTAAAACATTTAAGTAAAATTAATTTTTGACATTTTTCCATAAGATGCTTGAATATTGAAATTTTTGAAAATATTGCATGATCTAGGTACTTGAAGATAAAGTTAGGAATAGTATGCCATAGCCAATCGCCAGCCTATTGACGATTGAGCTATTTTATATAATTCTATATGAATTATCAATTGAATAAAAGTTATTCTGATTTTTTCATCACAAATCTTTCATCTTCTAATAAACTCATATCTATTGTGATGAAGTCCTTAGGACTATTTAGAATCGACAAAGGATGATTTATCGTTTAATTCTTAAAATTATTCGCGATCAATTGATATGCTGTTACCAAGGATAACAATGATTATCGAGTATAGGTCATTGTATACCGTATAGATTGGTTGTCCTCTTAACCAAAAAGTATGAAGACACTGATATGGCATATAGGTGAGATGTAGGGGTACATCTATACTGAACGTGATCAACTCCAAAGCTTTTCTGCTATCAAGAATTGCTCTGATGAAATATGGGCATAAGTGTCCCTCTGATCTGAGATCACCATGGTGACTTCCAAGCAACTCACTATGCTTTGGTGTTGGACTATCTGAATTTCTAATTCAACGATGGAAGGTTTCTAGGTACAGTCAAGTACTTAAAGAGTCGGTGCATGAGTTAAGATGAGATTGACCACTTCTGATTTTAGGAGCTGTGTTCAATAGTATTTCAATTCAGCAAAACCTTGGCCAAGATAGTCCTAGTGAGGGGTCACAGGACTAATTGCTTTAAGACATAATTTGGATGTATCTTCCATGGTTGACAGTTAAATCCTGAGTCATCCTATGCATAGAGATCAAATGGATGAATTATGTGGTAACTATATTCACGTAGATTCTAAATATTGCAATTGTACTATTTGGTCTATCCGAACATTGGGTATCATTGCTAGAGAGTTACTTCGATTAGTATAAAAAATTAGTTTCTATGTTAACGACTTAGGTTCGAACCTACGGGATCACATACACTGGAGGTTCCTACCCGATCTAATGGTTGATCAAGAGAAGAGAAGTTTAATTAGTGATTTGATCACTAATTAACTTAATTTGATTGAGTGATTATTTTTGAATCAAGACCAATTGATTGGATTCATTTGGATTTGATCCGATTATGTTATAAGATGATCTAATCATCAAGGAGGTTTAATTCTTGATTTGATCAAGGGTTTGCTTGATTAATTTTTTATTTGATTAGGTTTAACTAAACCTAATTAAGCCTAAATAAGTTGGATTTAATCTAGTCTAATTGGGTCTAACCAATTTTGATTGGATTGGTTCGATTGGAGCATAAATAATGAGACTAGTTTGACTAGTCTTCCCATTCGCCACATCACCAAAATCTACGCCAAGTCCTTCCTCCACGTGAAAAGGTTTCTCACAAAGTTTTCTACATAAGGGAGGGCATGCGTTCTTCCTTCTCACGCCCTTGTTGGACAAGAAAAGGTTTGGCTGCAATTCAAATTCAAAAGGAATTTGAGTTTGAGTTGCAAACCACTTCTTATCCCTCCACACCTCTTTAGGTTTGCGCATCTATTTAGGCATGAATTTTTTTTAAAAGGGAATGCATGACAAAAAAAAAGAAAGATCAAAAAAAGAAGTTTCTGATCTTGTACGTGAGCTCTTCTATGTGAAAAATCAAAAAAAAAAAGTAGAGTTCTAGGCACAAGGGTTTCGGGTGAGAGCATACCCTAGAATCTATCTAAGGTTTGGAATTTAGATCTATGAGTTACGAGGGTCGTGACTTCATAGATCTAGATGGAGAACCTCCTCAACTTCTCATCTACATTCATTGAGATCCAGAGTGTCCGAAGACCTGGTGAAGAAGATTAAAAGAAGTTTGACCTAAATTAGTCGTTGAAGTTTTCTGTAGAGCTAGCACTCAGGAGAAACTGATCGGGATCAAGACCTCATATGGATTACCCATGGAGGTCAAATGTGTGTGTGACTGCATCACAGTGTTCAGATCTACACAAAGGAGATCAAATTGCAGCATTCTTTTACTCACAAAAAGATAATATATTCTGAATACGTAGAGTAGTAAAATTGTTTTACCATTGATTCTATTTTTATTTTTAGATTTGCATGCATATATACACATTAGATCCTATAGCATGTAGGATTTTCAAATTAAATCTATAGCTTTTCATTATTAATATGATTAGTAATATTATCCACTATGCATTTATCGAAAAAAGTTTTTGAAAGTAGAGTTAGAAATCTTGCATGCTCCCTTCAATTGATATCAGAGCAGCAGGTTCTTTGATGTATTATATATGCATGATTTAGATTATTTTTAGATTAGATCTAAATAATAATCTAATCTAAAAAATAAAAATAATGATCACATGGACTGTAGGTTGTCCTGCTGTAAGGTTTCTCCCTTACAGTAGAAAGATTATCCTAGTACATTACGATCTGGAAAATTGATCATAAAAACTTGTAGATTAGATCTAATGATTTTTATGATGTGTTTGAAGGTTTTAATCTAAATTTTATCATGAATTAGTGTTTATATTAGATCTAAATAATTTTATGATTTTTTGTGTAGAGTACATAGTTTTGGATTAAATCTAAATAGGATTTTAAAAAGATTCTATTCGTCGGTCGAGCCGGCTCTCTCAGGAATCGAGCCCGCTCGACCAGCATGCCAGCCATGATACGATTTCTAGATTGATGCTCTAACCAGCTCAATCAAGAACCAAATCGGTTTGGATAGGATTCGAGCCTGCCTGACTGGAATGATAGCCTTCGGGCCTTCTGCTCGAGCCGGCTATCTCAAAAATTGAGCCAGCTGAACTTCTACTCAGGCTGGCTCGGAGAGCCTGCCTGACTGAAATGATAGCCTTCGGGCCTTCTGCTCGAGCCGGCTATCTCAAAAATTGAGCCAGCTGGACTTCTACTCAGGCCAGCTCAGATGGGATCCGAGCCAGCCCGATTGAGAAGTTGGCTGAATATCATAATTGACTGATTTTATGTGGTCAAACCGACATCTAGTGCTTGTTTATTAAATAAGCCAATCCATTTTTGAAATGAGTCGACCTATTTAGTGAAACAGTGTTAGAATGTAAAGAATCTTTCAAAAAATTTTAAAAATATTTTTAAAATGCTGAATTCCAATCCTCAGCCTAAACTTAATTAAGAATTAAGTATGATGAATTAGGATCTAGAATTATGAATTAAAGATCCTAAGTCATGGATCATAAAATATGGGTTATTGGATTAGTCGAATTAGGTTCATTAATTGGGTTAGACCTAAGGTTAGTTAAAGAATTGACTATATTAGAGTAATTGATCAAATCTAATGAAATGTTAATTTAAATTAGGTCAAAAATTCTTTAGACCAAATTACAATTGTTGTAGTTGGTCAAGTCTATGCCTTTAATAAGGACCAAATGGACTTGATTCATGGCTACGCGGTCCAACCTAAAATTGCTAGGTTGATTAAATTGAAACTAATGAACTAGATGATGCCTAAGGTAAGTCTGGCAACTCAGACCAGTGGTTTTTAATTGGGAGCTACTCGCACTGATTCAATCTTTAACGAGTTAATGACATATTCCTTCCACTGATCTCACTTACTTAGCCATCATAGTGAATTAGGTTTTGATTAGACCACTTGATGATTTGGGCTCATCCATGTTAATTAGGTAAATCAGTTTGACTAATTTAGGTGCTCCTAATACCAGTTTTAATTAGATCATTATTGATCTAGCTCGGTGAAGTCAGTGGGAGGATCCAAATTGATCGATCAATTCTTCTTAAAATTGATTAATAAAATCCTCTAAAATTATTAGGTCCTTAAAAATGATAAAGTTATGGTGATAACTAAGTAATTGCCTTCCATTAAGTTGAGTGATAATGGATCCATTAGTTTAATAATCATTGAAGGTCCAAAGACCTGGTGCTTATTGACTAATAAAATTATCATTCATAATATGATAATTTGGTCATGTCTTTCTAATGATGGTCAGATTGGCTGACCAAAGTCAGGCCTTATCATTCATTAGTCTGATGCACCAAATGTGGTCATGTTAATGGTTGGACCTAACTGAATTTTTTCAATGGAGGCCAAAGCCTACTGATTAAATTTTCGAGATAAAAATTAAATTACTAGAAGTTGTTTGGTAAAATAATTAGTTATGAACCTATCCATAGGTGCACATGGATTGACCAACCAAAGTTAGTTTCATGTGTAATCTATGTGGATTCTAGTACCTACCAAGAAATTAGGGATAATTCCTTAAATTGAAGGTAGAGACTATCGATTCGAACAAAATAGTGGAAGAATCTTTAGACCAAAGTCCAAGTCTTTAGAGTAAATACTTCATATACTAATTAGGTCTATGATTTTTTTTGTACAAAAATGGCTACTATCCTGTCACTCCGGTCATTGTTAGACAATGAAAAACTCATGGGACCTAACTTCGATATCTGGTATCGAAAGTTGAAGATCATCTTGGAGCATGAATGGATATTATATGTATTGATTGATCTGGCGCCTGAGGAGCCAACCCCAAATGCTATTAAGACGATGAGAGACACTTATCAGAAGTAGCTCAATAACCATACCACTATTCGGTGCATCATGCTAGCAGCAATGAATGATGAGTTCAGTCATAAGTTTGAAAATGCCCAACCCAAGAAGATGCTTCAAATGTTGAATGACTCCTTTGGCATGCCTAACGACATTGAAAGACACAAAACTAGTTGTGCCATTTTTAACGCTCATATGAGGGATAGGGCATCAGTCACTAATCATGTATTATACATGATCGAGATGATTGAGCGCTTGAGTAAGCTAGACTTTTTTCTGCATGAGCAGCTTGAGAAGGATGTGATCCTGAATTCTTTGCTTAAGTCCTTCCTTCCTTTTCTTAATCATTTCAGAATGACTAAGCCTGTAGTGAACTACCATGGGTTATTAGGGTTACTGCTGAACTTTGGGAAGGATCACCAGCTCTAAAAAGAGTCAGTGAATACAGTAGGAGGATCTTCTTCTGGTCGACCCTTTAAGAAAGAAAAGAAGAACAAGAAAAAGAAGAACAAGAAGGTACAGTCGCATGTTGGGACGCTGCATAGGGTCAAACCAAGAAGTGCAAGCCTGACCAGAGCCAAGTGGAGGGCTTCTTTTGCAAGAAGTAGGGCATTGGAAGAGGAACTATCCTCAATACATTGCCACCCTAGATCCGAATAGGCCTAAGAGGAAGCAAGTAGTTGCTGCGCAAGATAATTATATGATAACATCTTGCAACTTCTCAATTTGTGATGTCAAAAAGGGAAGAGTACTTTTTTAATTAATGATGTCAAAAAGGGATAGTAAATACATTATTTGGTATAAGCAATAATTATTAATTAATGATGTTAAAATTACATGATGATTGGTATTTTTTTTTTATAGTCCCTAACCTCTCTTCTAAAAGAACTAAGTCATTTTGTAGAAAATAAGGTTTATACTATGATTTCTCTATCTTTTATTGTAATGATGCACTATGATCATCCACCTATAGAAACTGATATTATGTCTTGATACTATAAAGCTCATGTCTTAAAAATTTTCATCAATTGGATATAATTATATATTGCCTTGGTTTAAATTCAAAATTCTTAATGACACTATTTTACTTCAATGTTCTATGCATGCCTTATTTTGCTTATACTCAAATATTTTGTCATTATCAAAAAGAAGAAGATTGTTGTTCTAAGAATTGATTTTAATGACTATAAAATATTTGAGAAAAATACTAATGATTTTTATTTTTGGAAGAAGATCAATTATGTATTTTAGGTTATACAAGAATTTTTAGATTGATAAAAATACTTGAAGAATGCTAAAGCTTCAATTTCATCAAGTTGGAGATTAAAACAATATTATTTGGAAGCCTCAAAAGCATTAGAAAAGAGTTTGAAACTTTTAGAGGTAATTTGAAAAGACTTGAAAGTTAAAAAATGAAGAAAAACATGTTTGGGCAAAATAGGTCAACCTCTAAGTCGATCCCTTTTAAAAAGGGCTGCTGGCATGCTTGTTTTTGAGTGGCATACAAAAAGGGTCGATCCCTTTGCTAGGGGCTAACTGATGGGTCAACCCCTGCTTTTCTACCACCCAAAAATAGAAACTAGCCATTTATGTTCTACCATAGAGATCAAGATGACCCTAGGGTCGACCCATGCGATAGAAACTTCCACAACGGCTAGTTTTTCTATCCATTTTTAATGCATTAAATGTCTAATAAATGCTCTCCAATGGCTACTAATCATTCTCCAACTTTGATTGAAAGTTTAAAAGGAATTAAAAAGGAAAGAAAGTAAATTGAAAAGAAAAAATCATTCAAACTTGTGAGCTTTATTGAATACCTAAAAAAAAAAGAAAGAAAGAGAGAAACCAAGCTTCAAAATCAGAGGGCTTTCAAGAGAAAATATCTCCATCATCTTCCACATTCTCTCAAGCATCAAGAAGAGAAGTTGAAGCATCATTTGAGCAATCCAATAGCAACTTCTTCGAGTTTCAAGTGTTCTAATTTTTGTTTTTTGTTTTGTACTAAAACTTATACATGTATTTTTATTTTTTATAAGTTTTTTTAAGAAAAAAACTTGAGATTTAGGCTGGTCCAAGCCCATAATTAGATGTTATATAGATTTTAATTGGTGAGCCTGAAAAATCAACTAGGTTGTTAGTCAACCTAAAAAACTAACGGTGTAAGATTTTGATTGGTGCTCCTGTAAAAACTGGATTTGTTTGTCAATCCGAAAAAATAACACACTATAATCAAGGAAGGATTATAGTAGAACTCCCAAGAGAAGCTTGGGAAATGGATGTAAGAGTGGGTTGCTCTGAACCACTATAAACTTTGAGTGTTTGTGATTGTGTTCTTCACTTTCTTGCTTTACTTGTCTTTACTTCTTGCTTTATTTATACTATTACTTGTTTAGCTTATAATTCTTGCACAGTTTTACATACATTTGATTCCACTGCATACATTATATAATCATATCAAGCTAAATTATGTTAAATACATATTTGGTTAGAGCTAAAAATTTGGTCAAAATTTTATAAGAACCTAATTCACCCCTCCTATCCCCTCTTAGGTTGCTACCTTTGGGCAACAATGCAACTTCTATGCTAAACTAAACTACTTTAACCTATCAAGGAAAAAGAAAAAAAAATACATAATAAGACCTAAGTCCCAGTAAATGAATAATCCATATAGCAATGGGGAAAATATGAGAGTTTGGCGGTAATGCCCATAATAATAGATACTGTACTCTACTAAAATATCTCCAAAATATTTCATATGTTAAGAAGAATAAAAATATATAAAAGATTATTTAAAATAAAAGCTGCTGACTATCATCGACTATCCCACAACACACTCCTACCATGGAAGTCAGATGGAGCATCTGATACGATTGAGCCCTCATAGGCAATTTATTTCACAAAAAGGGCCGGCTGCGCTACCGCCAACTATCCCACAGCATATCCCTACCATGGTAGTTGAAATGAAGCATCTGATACTACTAAGCCCCATAGGCATATTGTTTTCACAAGAAAGTGTTGACTGATTTTTACTATTTCATAAGCTAGTATAGTGGCACACGCCATAGATTGACCACTCCTATGAGTGTTCCTTTCAAAACAATCCCAAATAATTCATACAAAATATTGATAAACTGATTCAAAATATTTTCCAACCAACACAAATACAATGCTATCCAAACTAGCTTCTCATATGCATACATATTTTTATATCTCTTTTGAATGACCTACCAATGAAAAGCATTTCCTGTTTTTCTTGTTTGCACACATATACATAGCTGTAGGATACCAAGAAACTAGCTTCCCTTTCAAAGTAATGCTTCTCATAATAAAATACAATGTAAACACCACTGTTAGATGGAAAATTACTCACCTTAGCTAGCTATTGCACCTCCTTGGTGCTTGACTCTCCTAAAATAGTTCTTGAGTCCTCTCCTCCTATAAGTTTTATACACACTGATTAATGCTATGCTTATATGATACATAAACATGAGAATGCATACTGAGCTTGTTATGCCTATTCTTTAACTTTTCCATCTCCTACCTTTGTAAATTCCATTTTGCTTCATTTTAGAGTTAATTCAATCTTAACATAAACTAAGAATTCCAGCAATTTAACTATATTTCACCTTCATAATTTATTCTAAGTTCAGCCAACATTATTTCCAACTTATTTACTAAAAATATTTCAGAATGTTTCTATTTTCAGAAAATTATAGCAACTACTAATGTTTTAATTCAGATTTAAACCTCTAATTTGATTCATCAAACATTCCATCTGATGGTAACTATTTAAGATTTAATTCAAATCTAACTTAAGGATTAAAATTCTTATCTCAAATGATTAAAGCCTTGCTGAAATCACTATAAGTTCTTTCCTTTTCCAAGTTCAACAAAATTTCAGCAACTCCTCTACTTCCAATCCAAAACCACCTCCTCCTTGTTAAATTATTCTGGATTTTTAGCTAAGAATAAGGTCTTCTACAACCTCTCTCTCTTACTACTTATTCTAGTTTAATTTAGAAGGCCAAACAATAGCAAAAGGAGGTTTATGGCTAAAGCTTACAATACAAATAAAATAGTGAACTACTTGCCACATGTCAACCCTAGGGAAAAAATATAATTAATGCACTTCATAAGGTGTTACTATAAGAAGTTCCAGCCCATTTCTTTATGCTTTGAAGCTTCTAAGTTAGCCCCCATAAGAATTTCTTTTTAAATCAAAATACAAAGTACATGGGATCCAATTAATTTTTACAGTTCTGCTATAGCCAAGTCAACTTGCCTGGATATGGAGCTGGCTCGCCGCCATCTTGCCTCCAAAATAAAATTAGATTTACACATCTAAATTATCTTGAAAATTATCAGCTCATTCCATACTTAATAACCACTCAAAATACCTCCAATTACTTCTCAAAATAAATATTATAAATTACCAACAATTCAACTTCAACATTCCTATTATCCACTTAATTTTCCAATTACTTTCTTCCTCAACTTCAAACAACTTTATATTTGACTAACACTCCTTAATTAAGTTTCAAATGCTCAGATGCATCATGAATAAAATGCCATGCTATCTAGATATATATAAATGCTAAATGCAAATGCTTTAGTTTATCACATTCGCAATCTGAGATGTTATATTTCTCTTCTCCTTAAAAAAAAATTATCTCGAAATTCTATTACCTTTATTTTGAAATAGATGTGGATACTTGCATCTCATTTTATCTTATCTCTCCCACGGGACTTCTTCCATACTGTGATTCTACCATAAAACTTTAACTAGTGGTATGACTCATTAGCGCAGTTGTTTCTTTTTCCTACTTAATTAAAATCTGCACTGGTTCTTATGGATAAGTTAAATCTTCTTTCAATTTAACCATTGTGGATTGTAGCATGCATGAGGAATCTGAAATATATTTTCATAGCATAAGAATATGGAATACATTAGGAATCTGAAAAAGCTCTAATGGTAATGCTAACTAATATGCAACTAGTCCGATACGCTCTATTATTTCATATGGTCCGATATATCTTGGATTCAACTTTCCTCGTTTCTCAAACCATGATATACCCTTCCAAGAAGAAACTTTAAGGAATTCCTTATCACCCACACTGAATACCACATCTCTCTATTTTGGATCTTTATAACTTTTTTGTCGATCTTGTGCTGCCTTCATTTTTCTCTAATTAACCTGATCTGATTAGCTATAATCTACACTATTTCTACACCAAGAAGTTTTCTTTCCCCTTCTTCATCCCAACGTGCTCAAGTTCTGCATTTTCTGCCATATAAAGCATCGTATGGTGCCATATCCATACTAGAGTGATAACTATTATTGCAGGCAAACTCTATCAATGGCAAATGTTCATCCTAGCTACCTGAGAATTCTATAACACATGCTTGTAGCATATCTTACAAAGTCTGAATAGTTCTTTCAGACTGCCCATCGGTCTATGGATGGAAAGCGGTACTAAAATTTAATTTGATTTGCAAAGATTTTTGCAAACTCGGCTAGAATTGTGATGTAAATCTATGATCTCTATCAGATACGATGGAAATAGGAACCCCATGCTTGCTAATGACCTCATCCACATAAATTTTTGCCAATTTATCTAGTGTGAAAATCATCTTAATAGGAAGAAAGTAGGCTGACTTGATTAATCTATCTACAATTATTAATATTGTATCATTACCCTTTCTAGTTTTTGGAAGGCTTGAAACAAAGTCCACAGTGATATATTCCCACTTCCATTCAGGAATAAGAAGTGGCTACAACCTTTTGATTGGGCCCTGATGTTCTACCTTTACTTATTGGTACACTAAACATCTGGACATAAATTTAGCTATGTCTCTTCATGACGTTCCACCAATAGCTTTGTTTGATAGTTATGTATATTTCGGTACTTCCTGGATGCTTGGCATAAGCTGAATAGTAAGCTTCTTCCATTATTTGCTTTTCTACTATCCCCTACCTCTGGACCATATATACGATTTCCATGCATTAGAATACCATTCTTCCCAATTATAAAAAATGCTCATAACCCATTCTAAACAGCATCCAAAATTTTCATTAATTGAAGATCTTGACTTTGAGCTTTACATATCTCATCCACCAATGTAGGTCTGACTCGAAAACTAGCTAGTAAAGCTCTAGAATCTTCTACTAACAATTCAACATCTAATGCTCTCAACTCTATCATCAAAAGTAAATACATGCTTTAGTATAAGATAAGATAGCTATGGATTTTCGACTCAATGCATCCTTCACTATATTAGCTTTTCTGGGATGATAATCAATGGTACAGTCATAATCTTTGATAAGCTCAATCCACCTCCATTGCCTAAGGTTCAACTCTTTCTGGATTAGTACATATTTTAAACTTTTATATTCAGTAAATATCTGACATTTTTTCTATATAGATAATGTCTCCATATCTTAAGTGCAAACACAACTGCAGTAAGCTTCAAATCATGGATAGGATAATTCAACTCATGTGGTCTAAACTATTGAGAAGCATAAGCAATTATCTTCCCATGCTGCATTAACACACAATCCAAACCTTTGCGGGAGGCATCACTGTATACTATATAACCTCCACCACCAAAAGAAAAAGTACTGAAGTTGTGGTCAATCTTTTCTTTAGTTCCTCAAAACTATCCAAGCATTCATTATCCCATTTGAACTTAACATTCTTTCTAAGCAACTTTGTCATTAGAGATGCAATGATTGAGAAATTCTCAACAAACCTCCAGTAATAACTTGCCAAACCCAAAAAATTTCTCACTTCTATTGAACTGGTGGGCGGCTCCAATTCATAATGGCATTAATTTTCTATGTATCAACTAATATACCCTATGTGGAAATCACATGACCAAGAAAAGCTACTTTATCCAACCAAAACTCACTCTTGCTCAATTTAGCATACAACAGTTTCTCTCAAAGTGTCTATAAAATAGTCCTTAAATGTTCTTTATGTTCTACTTTATCTCTAAAATATATCAATATATCATCAATAAAAACTACAACAAATCTATCCAAGTACTGCTGAAATACTCTATTCATCAAACTCATAAAAGCTGCTAGGGCATTTGTTAAACCAAATGGCATTACTAAAAATTCATAGTGGCCATACCCAGTTTGAAAGGCTATCTTTGGTACATCCTCTTTTTTGATTTTAAGTTGATGATATCCTAATCTGAGATCTATTTTTGAAAATACTTTAGGCCCTTGAAGCTGACCAAACATATCATCAATACGTTGCAATGGATAATTGTTTTGAATTGTTACTTTATTAAGCTGCTGATAATTGATACATAACCTTATGGTACCATCTTTATTCTTAACAAATAACACTGGAGCTTCCCAAGGTGAAATACTTGGCTTGATAAATTCTTTGTCTAATAGCTCTTGCAATTGTATCTTAAGTTCTCTTAATTCAATTGGGGCCATTCTATATGGTACTTTCGATATTGGTCTAGTACCTAGAATCAAATCAATGCCAAAATCTCTCTATCTAGTGGCAATCCTGAAAGTTCTTTTGGAAAAATACCTGAAAATTCATAAACCATTGAAATGTCTGCTAGATTTAGCTTCCCGATTGTTGTACTAACCACACATGCTAAATAAGCTTAACACCCTTTTCTAAGTAATTTACTAGCTGACAAGGCTAAAATCACACAGGAGGGAAGTACATGATGTTCATCCGAAAAACATACTTCTTTGCCTTCTAGGGTCTGAAAAATTACTTCCTTTCTAAAACAATCTACCTTTGCTCAATGTGTCAATAACCAATCCATACCCAAAATTGCATCAAATTCATGCATATCTAAAGAAATTAGATTTGCTATTAATTCATGATTGCGAACTCAAACTAAGCAATTCCTGTACACCTGATCCGTCATAAATGGCTTTCCCACTAGCATAGATACCACCACACTACAGTCTAACTAACTCAATTTCTTATTAGCATGCATGTAAAATAAAGGTGATAGATATGAATGCATAGATCTAGGCTCAATCAATATATATGCATCACGACCAAATATGAACAATGTACCCATGACCACATTAAAGGTAGCCTATGCCTCTTGCCTGGTCATAGCAAACACCCTTGCTTCAGCACTTGGCTTGCTTGGCACAACATTCTGTCTACTGGTATTAGTTTCCATCTGATTTGCTTGTGTATTATTCCTAGCTTGAAATCCTCATGGAATGTTTGGCCTTGGTGGAAGACCTCTGGCTTGAGTGTTGGTAGGACAATCCTTCTTTTGATGACCAATCTATCCATAATTGAAACATACCATAAATCCACTTCTACACTCTTTAGGATGGAACTTCCCACAACTAATACATTAAGGGATCTGCCTTAGTGAAGTAGCAATTGGACTGACACCCCTATCAGAGCTATCCTGATTCTCCCTTCTGAAGGAAATGGTATAGGGTTTTACGCATGCTTTTCAAAACCATTTCGAATTTAAAATATAGCAAAAAATAAAATTAATATAATATTAATTTACGCATGCTATGATCTAATCACAAAACCCTACACAAGGATCTAGACATGTTATTTATGTATTAGAAAATAAATGCGCTCGATTAGCAAATCACATTTGATGAACGACACATGTTCAAAACATGATACCTAGGCGTGGGTAGTCAATCTCCGCAATCTAAAACCTCAAAGAAGAATCTCCTCATGTCGTGATGTAGCGCACAATCATCTGACCTCTATGGACAATCCATACGGAGTTTCTGATCCCGACCAGCTCCACCAGAATACTAGCTCCTCGCCAGAGCCTTCAACGGCCGATCTCGATCAATCCGATCGACCACCTTCTCCCAATCTTTCGAATGTTAGCTCTAGAAGGCCAGATAATGCTCTAAGGAGGATGATGAAGGCGTGTGAAAATTTAGATGGAGATTAGATGCTCATAGCACTCAATCTCACCATCCGAACCTTAGAAACTAGACCCTCTAGATTTTTTTTTTGACACTTAGAATATTTTTCTAGGATACCCCATGCCCAGCTCTCTATTTTTTCCCCATGAAACTCTTTCACAAAAAAAAAAAATACTTTCACTTTTGAACCATTCAAAACTTGCATGAGAAAAGAAGAGAAAGCAAAATGGCATAGGTTAACTCTCTGGAATTTTTCCACCAAGAAATTAGCACCCCCCACTTTTGGAATTCTCTCTCCAGAAATCACCTCACCCTCTCTCAGATTTCTCATGCATGTCCACAAAAAATCTGACATTTAAATGGGCAAGAGTTGATGGAAAAAATGTGCAAGTTAGGATAAGGGTTGGAGGTTGAACTTGCATCAACCTCCCATCCAAATTCAAATTCAAATGGCCATTTATCCACTCCCAATACACAAACTAGGTGTATGACACATAGGACTCTCCTTCTATGCGCCCACACCTAGTAACTCATAGAAATATGTGTGACAAAGGGTGGATGGCATGGAGAAAGGATAATGATAAGAAGGTTGAATTTGTTTCAACCTCCAAACTACTTGAATTCAAAATTCAAGTAATTTAAATTTTATCCAAAGCTTGGATCAAGTCAAAGGGAGAATGAGAGGGGCAGACACAAAGTTCTCTAGTGTGGGAAAACTCATGCAAATTTTGAATTTGCATGGAGGGAGAGGGTGTGGTCAAATGTGATGGCGCAAGGAGATTCAAGTTTGAAAATTCAAACTTATCCAAATTGGTTTGGTCCAAACCTTTTTGTCCAAATCCAATTAGACTAGAATACACCTAACCAAATTAGGCTTAATTCAACATAATAAAATTCTAATCAAATTAGAAATTAATTGAGTCTATGTCCTAATCAAATTAGGATTAAATCTTTCATAGCGATTAGGTCATCTCATAACCTAATCGGCTCAAATCCAATCGAATCAAGTTCAATCAGATTTAATCCAATCCTCATCGTTCAATCAAATTGAACTAATCAGCAATCAAATTGCTAATTAATCTTCTAATAATTTTAGAGTTCTAATCTAGTGGAACTCAAAAAGACAAAGTCCGAGTTCAATGGGACTCTTGACCCCAAAGTTCCAAACCAATGAGATTCTTGATCAGCCATCAGATTAGGTAAGAACTCTTATTGTGTGTAACCCCATAGATTCAAACCATAAGTCGGTAGCATAGGAATCAATTTTTAATACCAATCGATGTGACCATCTAGCAATCATACCAAACATCTGGATAGGTCAAATAGTCACATTACAACATCCATAAACCTATACCATATGGTTATCGTACAATTCATCCCCTTGACCCCAATGCTTAAAGACAACCTTGGGTTTAACTGCAAATCCTAAAAATCATCTACATTATATTTCAAACTTCAATATCCATCATATGGACTATCCTGATCGAGGTTTTGCTAAATTGAAATACAGTGATATATTTGCTCCAACACTTGAAAGGATCAATCGCATCTTGACTCATGCATCGACTAAACAAGTACTTAACTTCAAACAACTTTATATTTCACTAACACTCCTTAATCAAGTTTCAAATGCTCAAATACATCATGAATAAAATGCCGTGCCATTTAGACATACATGAATGCTAAATGCAAATGCTTTAATTTACCACATTCATGGTCTGGGATGTTACATAAAATCTTGATAGCCCCAATCTAAAATATTTCTAGTTATAGGATCATTAAGTCAGGGATCAATGATATGAATAAGATTGGCACATCCTATATATGCTCAAAAGAGAGGATGATTGATCTTACAATCACTTATATGGAGACACTAATAAGGGTGTCGGTGCTTATTGGAGAATGAATTCACTGAATTGGCCTACAAAGAGAACATCTAACAAAGTCTTACAAGCATGTCAATAGATGATTCTTTGGTGGGAGTGGTGTAAGTTATCCTTCGATTTAAAATCACTATGGTACTCTATTTATATGGATCTATGTCTTAGTTCATACCCTAGCATGACTCTTTGAGATATGTGTGGGATGATCTGGGAATAATGAAGTGTGCATGAAAGTTGTAAGTGTCAACAAGGAATCACTCACTCCTTATAAGAGGAGAGAACATCTTATGTGATCTGATAGGATAATGACTCAGAAAGCCTTTAGCCAAAGCAAGATGAAAATTAGAAAAGCTTTTAATAGTTTATTAACCAAGTCACCATCATTAGATTAAGGTACATATGGATAAGATTTAGACTTGACATGATTTTATGTTCATAGCTTATCTGGAATGTTGTGTAATCGAATGATTAAATTATACAGTAACTTTTCATGAAAGGATATTTTGGTTGTTCCACCAAAATTTTTACATCTTTCAGCTAGTCATGATACATTATTAGACATCAATTTTAACTTGTAGGTTCTTATAAATTAAAAAATTTAATTCAGTAATTAATTAGAAGAGTTCTAATTAATAAGCTTGGGCTATAAGTCAATTAATTAGGAGTTCTAATTAATTGATGCATTTAGGCTTAACATGTTTTGGACTTAATTAATTAGAAGAGTTGTTGCTCGGCTATGCAACCTAAGAGGAGGGTGAATTGGGTTTTTAAAATTTTAAAGCTAAATTAGAATAACAAAGACAATATGATGATATGCAAGTTGTGTCTGGTGGGTGATTTAAGTGGGATGAAAAGATAAATAGTAAGAAAGCAAGTATGTAATAAAATAAAGATGAAGAGAGAGCAAGCATACCACAAACAAGCAAGATTTATGGTGGTTTGATGCCAACCTTGCACCTACATCCACTCCCCAAGCTCCTACTTAAAAAATTAACTCCACTAAATATATTCAATAAGAATACAATGTCGGTACCTCTGACTCTAGCTATCCCAAGCTAAAACACTTATTTCTCAGGTACAAGCTAATCTAATACAATCCAATTCAAGATTCGGATTAACCTTTCCAAGTTTTGGAACCCCCAAAACTTAAATCAAAATAATAAAAAAGAGTATGAGTGTTAACAATAATGAAATACAAAGTTAGCCCCTTTAATGAGCAAATAAAACATTAAAAACTCTTTACATAATAAAGAAAGAAGCTTTTCTAATTTTTCTCATTGTTGTTGAAGACTTGAATGAGCATTTGAGGGGTTGGTGAGTTGGAAATGAAAGATTCTTTGCTTGGAGAGGGCTTTTTGCATAGGATTGAAATGAAAACTTGAACTTCTTCTTTTCTTCCCTTCTTTTTTTGAGCCTATATATCGTCAATAAGTATTAGAGAAAAATCTGGACAGAATTAAAGTCATTGAAGGATTTTAAATGCACATTAAATGCAGCCAAAATGCACAAAAAAATAGTCATTGCAAAAATTTTCCATCACAAAGATCGATCCTAGGGTCGACCTCTATGGCAGAAGTCAAGAAATGCCCAGTTTCTATTTTCTAGCTTGCAGAAACAGCAGAGGTTGACTGCAGAATTTTCCATCATAAGGATCGATCCTAAGGTTGACCTCTATGGCAGAAGTCAAGAAATGCCCAGTTTCTATTTTTTGGCTTGCAGAAACAGCAGAGGTCGACCCTTGGCACAGGGACAGCGTGCAAATCAGCCCATTTCAATAAGAAAAAACCTAAGAGTTGATCATTTTCTTAAAACTTGATTTTTTTCTCAAAATATATATCAAAAAATCATGAAACTACCTCTAATAGATCAGAAATCTTCTAGACTTATTCTTGAGGCTTCCAAAATAGATTTCCTCCGACTTTATGAAATTTATAATTTTACCCCTCTTCATCTTTCATCCTAATTTTCTTTCAAATTATGCATCCAAAATTTATAAAACTATCTCCAATAGATAAAAAATCTTCTAGACTTATTGTTGAGGCTTCCAAAATATTTTTTTTCTAATTTTATAAAATTTATAATTTTATCCCTAAAATATAATAAACTTTTTGTAAGCCAAAATCATTAGTAATCTCCTCAAATATTTTACAATCATCAAAATCAATTCTTGGAGCAGCAACTCCCTCTTTTTGATGATAACAAAATACTTGAGCATAAGCAAAAATAAAACATGTATAAGCATTAATTAGGAATTTGAAATTTATGAAGATGCATCACTTGAACATTGATTAAGAATAAAATGCATCATGAATAGTTTGATGATTACATATGGTCGAGCATTTGAGTGAATTGCAAAAAGGACAATCTAAAAATTATTTATAAAAATTTTGAATTATCCATTTGAATTTTGCTTAGAGCCCAATTTTGCTTATACTTATTTCTTTTGTCAATTTTACTTATAGCTTAATTTTGTTTCTCTACTCCCCCTTTTTGACGTCATCAATTAAGAAAAACTATTCTTTCTTTATTTTGAATAAAATTTACTCCCTCTTTTAATAAAAAGAAAGAATATATTTCTTAAAAGATGATTCATAATATAATTGATATTATATATGAAAAATATATTTCAGATTCACGACAAAATAAGATGCCAACATTCAAAATACATGAGTCAGACATCAAGTAAATAATTCTAGCCAAAATACATAAAGATATGACATGAAGTTTACATTACATATCAGAAGTACAAATAGTTAGCCATATAAAATAAGCATCATATACAATCAAAATTGGCCAACATATCATAAAGTAATTAATTTAAATATATGAATGCAGCCTTCATGAATATTCTTAATTTATCTTTAGGTCATTACACATTTTTTATATACTCATTATACTATAATGTCTCAATTCAAATCAATGAGTATTAAGATTTTAAGCATCAAATTATTGAGTATTTTAAGCATCAATTCATTAAGCATATACTCAGCATTCATCTTCCCATTTTTGATAATCATTAAAAAGCTTATGAGAAGGATTAAGAAAACCATCAAAATCAATAAGATATAGGAGTGTATCAAATGAAAGATGCATCAAATTCAAAAAATAAAGTCAAATAAATCATCTTTCTTTTGAAAACTTATCTTTGGATTTCAAACATACTTAAAACATCGCTTTTCTTTTAGAAATTTGCTTGAATTCAAATATCAAAGATTCTTTCCCTTATTAAATGATTATAATTTTTATAATTAGATTTTTAAATATATATTTTTTAAGCTTTAAGAGGAATAGAGCTTTTTAAAGTTTTGAGCAAAGAAATCGAAGCATAACACTTTTTTTTTCATACATCAAACAAATTATTGAAATATATATCATCAAAATTAATCAAAATTTAAAATATATATATCAAATTTAAAAAATTTTGAATTTAATTTCAAGAGGGTATTAAATTTGAATTTTATAGAATATTTAATATAAAAATAAGTATGTTTGATATCAAATTTGTATTGATATCACTCTCCCTCTTTCTAAAAAATTTTAAATTCAGATTTTTTAAGTCAATATTTAAGAGATAGAGCTTTTCAAGATATTTTAGCATATTTGATACCAAAAAAAGTATGTCCGAATATCAAATTTCTTATTTGATACCATCAATTTAGATTTTTAATTTAATTTTAAAAAATAAAAAATTTTCAAATAAAATAAGGTATAACATGAGAAAAATTTGATGCACTAATTTTAATATTTATTCTTTACTTTTCTCAAGAAGTTTTAGTCAATTAAACATTTGAAAATATATGTATCGAAAGAGCATATAAAAGTAGTATCAAAGCTAAAAATAATTTTATAAAGATCTTATATTATATATTAAAAATTTTATAAATTTATTTCTTAGGAGTAAGAAGAGTTTTTAATTCAATTCAACTTCCAAGAATGTCAAGAATGTTTAGATAAATTAAATTATGAAATCAGCATATGAATGATACCATTTTAAGCAAGTTTCAATATTTGAGAATAATTTACTTTATCTGATACTACTTTAAATTAATAGTACTTTAAATCAAGTAAATTAAATTGAAGTAAACATATGAAAGTATAAATTTGAAAAGACTATAAGACATTTGATTGAGAGTTTAAAATTAATTAAAATAAAGTATAAAATTTAAGAGAATTATAAGATAAATGATTGAGAATTTGAGAATTAATTTATGGATATTTTCAATATCAATTAAATTAGTTAGCTTAATTAAGTCTCTCCTCCAATTTTCAAAAGTGAATACCATAAAATTCATCACATGATATTTTTAAATTTATTCTCCTTTTTTTTTTTAAAGTATCATATTAATCTTTAACTAATACTAATTTAACTTTTAAGCTTAGATTTTTAAATTTAATTGATACCAATTTAGTAACTAATTCATCTTAAATAAATTCTTCTCCTTAGTTTTGCAAATAAAGGCATTTTTAATTAAATAGTCTTTTAAGATCACATTATTTTCTTTAGTGTTTTCTTCCTCTATTACACATATTTAAAGTAAGCATATTGAGCTTCAAATAATCAACCATCAATCAAATAATCAATCGAATCATGATACAATAAAATTTTTTTTAATAAAAATTTTGCTATCATTGATTTTAAAATAAAATGTTTATAGCAGGATATCTTCAATCATGATAATATTAAAATGATCAATTCATGTAAAGTATTTTTAAAATATTCATTGATTATTAAAAAATGATGACACAATCAAATCAATTAAAGTATGAATCGCTAAGTCAAAAAATATATAAATGCTTAAATCAAAGATGAATAAATCAAGCAATATAAGTGATTTCTTTTCAAGTTTAAAAAATTATTTTTTTTGGTACAACTCAACCAAAAATAGAATAAGATTTAGTTTAAAAAATATTTCTTCCTCATTTAGAAAGTATAATTTCAATACTATATACATACATACATATATATATATATATATATATATATATATATATATATATATATACATACATACATACAAATATATATATATATACATATACATACATACATACATACATACATACATACATATATATATATATATATATATATATATATATATATATATATATATATATATATATATATATATATATATATATATATATATATATATATATATATATATTTCAAAACTATAGATTCAAAAAGAAATGCTTTTCAAATTTAACTAAGAAATAGCTTTAAGCTTTAAAAATCTAAGTAAATAGATTCTTTCAAAATTGAAAATTTGGATATATTATCATAAAGAGATTTGTTTAATTTTTTTTAATAATTTTTTTAAGAAAATATTTCTTTTTTTCTTAAAAAATATTATAGATTGAGTTCAAAAAAGGTATCAAGCATTTGCAATTTGTCTCAAACATTATTTTATTAAACTATGGCTATGCAAACTTAGATTTAAGACAAAGCATTCTTTTCTCACTTCTTTTTTTATTGTCAAAAGATGGAGTACAAGACGATAAAATTTGATACCAATTATTTTAATTTTTTTGATCAAAAAAGATGAATCCATTAAGTTCAAATCAAATTATTTTGATAAGTTATTTTGAATTGATACCAATAGACTATGCAAATAAATCATAGAGAGATTTACTATTTAAATTTAGATTTTTTTTAAAAAAATATCACTCAATTTAGTTTAGAAAAGATATGAACTTCCTTAAATTTATCTCAAAAGATAGTATATAAGCTATACAAAATTAGATTTGAGATAAAATATATTTTTTTTATCGAAAGAAGGCAATGGAGTGCAAGATAGAAAAAATTTGTTTGATACCAATTATGAAACTTTACTTAAGGATGAATTCTTTGATACCAATGCAAAATATGAATAAACAAGATCACGTGAAAGCTCAAGTATAAGTGAACCAACAAGTCAAGAAATAAATAAATGCCTATTAATGATTTTTCATGAGATTCAAAAATTATTTATCTAGGATATTCATTTGGAGTAAAATATTTTTCAAGATTCTGCTTAATACCAATTAATTATTAAAAATATCATGATAGGATCAAACCATGCAAAGTATTATTGAATAAAAGGTAAAATAAAAATAATTTTTTTAAAGCAAATCAAATAACTAAAGCAACAAGAATGCATCAATAGATCAAAATAATTTCACTTTTAATTTTTCAATAATATTTTCTTTTATTCAATTCAAAATTATTTCTTAGCTATTTTTCATAACAAATGCTAGAAAACTTGATTTTCTTAACTCTCTTCCTATCTCAAAAAATTAACTTTTCTTAATTCTCTTTCTATTTCTTTTAAATTAGATATATTTAATTAATTTAAACAAGTCATCATATCTCCCCCTTATTTTGCAAGTAAAGCACATATTGAGTCAAACAAATAATATCAAACACATTGAATTTTCATAATAGATGAAATTTTTATTGATTAGCCAAGATGATTATAAAGATAAAATCGTGAAAGCATGCAAGATGTATAAGAACTATATCCTCTATAGATGCCAAAAATAGATTGAAAGGATCACTAAACCTGTGGAAAGAAATCCTAGCATCTTAAGCAAGTATATATCAGGATAATCCTAAGATGTAGTAGGTCTAGGCTAGGTAGAAGGAGAGTGTAATCTAATATCTCTAAATGACTGGGCCTAGTAGTGAACATCCTCCCTCGCTACAGTGAGTGTCCGAATCAATCTCCCTAACTCGTCTCTGACCAATGGTAATTCCTCCTTCTGATATCATCTTGTCTGGTATGCTTCTGATATGTATCTTGAAAGCTCTACATAGACTGATGCTATGATCTTGATGGAGAGTCTCTCAACAAATGCATCCCCATCCAGTCTATCAGATAATTATGAGCTAGTATCTGGATGGCTGGTCTGTAAAAGTAAAGTTGTCTATATTTGTTCATGCTGCTCTACTAGCTTCTTGTTCTGATATATGCTGCAATAGGCTATGCTATAGAAGTCTCATCATCATCATCTGCTATACCATGAGAGCTAATATCCTTAATATCCTCAATCATCATCTCGATCAAATACAAATCTTAAATATAGCTACTTGAAATAATCCGAGATGCTCTTACTGGTCTGTATATGATTAGCGCGCGTCCAATGCTATCAACATTTATCTTAATTTGCACACCTTTCACTTTGAAAACTAGACTTTCTTTTTCTTTAGGCAAAATGCTTTCGAGGTGCCATTACAGAATAAGGACTATAAGGTTAGAATAGAAATAAAGAGAAAATGTTCAATTTTAGTAGGAGGAGTCTAAAAGAAATTATGGCTTGAAAAAATTGATAATGAAATGATAGAGCCTTGGGATATTTTCAAATAGGAGAACTAATCCAAAAAAAAGGGTCGACTCCTGCTAAATCAAGAGTTAGCTCCTGAAGAGAGATCGACTCTAATAGAACTGGGAGTCGGTTCCTCAAAGCAGAAAATAGTTCAAATAGTTTTTGATTTAAGAAAATTTAATCAAGTTTGTTGGGGATAAACCCGCTCTTGCTGAAGTTCTACCGGATGTCTAATCTCTAGGTAATCTCTCCCAGTGGTGATGGCTATAGTCGGGCTTCGATCGGTAAAGGTCTTTGGGTTCCAGCTCACTCTCAAGTGGCTGACCTTCAACTCGTGACCGCTAGGTGATTTTTTCAGCTATGCTGACCAACTCCAGAATCTGTAAGATGTTTTGAGTCCCACTTGGACGGGCTTGAATGATAAAAGGCAATCAGATTCCTCCGCCATAAGTAGGCAACCCTCTCCAGTCGAGCAAAACCCCAGACAAACTTGAATAGTGAGAGCAGTCGCTTGAGCAGTTGAAGCGCTAAGGTTCTGTCCCCCGAATAGTCTAGCCTGGCCAGCTTGGAAATTGACCAAACTTCTTTCCTACCGAATCTTCCTTAAATCGAGTATCGCCCTCACTATCGAGTCTCATTTCGAGAGTCTCCGACTGATAGAACCTCCCCCAGATGAACTCCTATGCTTTATCTCGAACTCCTCCAGGACTTCTCCTTCCATCGAACTTCTCCATTAGTCGAATTTCTTTCGGACTTCTTCTCTCAGTCACCTAAGGGACTCCACCTAATCAAGCTTCCTCTAGACTCTCACAGCAGGATCCTTTCTGTACCCCTCCAAGCTGCCCAAAAGAACCTCGATGCTTACTCATGGTATGGCAAGTAACAGTCAAGCCATGGCCAATCTAGAGAACACCCAAACTCCTCTAGGACAACAGTAACTATGAGCTCTTCACCATCCACAGCTATCTCATCCGAACCTTGGTTGTTAAGCCCAAACAGGCTGGCACGTCACGACAACGGACACCATCCTCCATAACAAATTCCACGTGGCCCCAAACGGCCCACTACTAGATGGTTACGACTGTCATCATCAGTTTGTTATGGGCTCCACTTACATAAGAGATCCTCATGGTATGCTTTCTTTCCTAAGCTCTTACTTCTACCTTAAAACTCTGCTAAATAACTTCTCTGAATACTCTATTTCTATTGGCCAAAAGTGCTGACTTGATCATCGGAGGATCTTGCCAAAGCCACCACCCCTAACTCCAAACGAGACTTGTTTTGTAGGTTACCGATGGCAACCTCAAATTCTCTGACTCCATCCTCAAATTCGGCATCAACTAGACTTCGCATCAACAGAATTAAAGCTAAAGGAAGGGATCGTCTATTGATCCCTTGTTCTTTAAGGAGTATTCAATGGAAGTTCTTCTTCTTCTCCTTCAAAGCCTTTCTTCTTCGATTGTGCTTAGGAAGATGCAGCCTCGAAAAGCTTTGACTCGACGGTCAACCACCTCTGCGACCAAATCTCATCCAGATCTATCCACCCCTATTTCATATCCGGTACCTTGAACTCTACCAGTAGCGATGATGGATGCAGAATAATTTAACCTACTGGTCCAGTGGGTCAAGGGCCTCACTGAAGTAGTGCAGGCCATGCAGCAGCAGCCTCCCACACTAATCCGACCAGAGAAATTTTCATTAGAACCTCAAGATCCAATCTAGGGGTGACCGACTCGGGCGAGTCAGCCAGCAACATCCAAAAAAGGGAAGCGAAGGGTGGAGAGCCCTTGCTCTAATCATGATTCAACTCCTGAGGGGACTTTGCCACCATTCTGTCAGAAGGCTTGGGAGGTCCGTGACCATGAGAACCTTCTAGACCAAAAATTATAGGAGATGAGCCAGTGAATCGATGAACTCCGCCACTCTTCCCCCTTCTACGGCAACGATATCTACATCGATCCTCCTTTCTTCCAATAGATCATGCAAGAACCAATCCCGTCGAACTTCAAACTCTCTTAGTTTAAGAGCTACGATGGGATTACTGATCTGATTGACCATCTGAAGGACTTCTGGATAATGATGCTGCTCCATGGCGTGCCAGACGCCATTCTATGCCAGGCTTTTCCATCCACCTTAAAAGTGGCTACCAAAAACTAGTACTTGGCCCTCAAGCCAAGTGCTATCTTTTCTTTTGATTAGATGAGCCATCAATTCATGGCTCACTTCATCAAAAGCCAATGCCTCCGACGAGGCTTGAACTCACTCATCAACATCAAGTAAGAGGAAGGAGAGTCCATCCAAACCTATATCATCAGTTCAACGCTGCTACTCTGGAGGTCCAAAACTTGGACCAATCGATTGTAATAGCCGCACTAAAGGATGGTCTTTAGAAGAATGATCTACTATTCTCCCTGGAGAAGTATCCCAAAGATTTTGCTGATATGCTGGCTTAGGCTGATGGTTATGCCCGGACAGAAGAGGCCTTTAAGGCCAAGGATAGTGAAGCCATAGGAGAGCGGCATGCTAGCAGATCAAGTATGCCCGCTACTGTAGGAAAGTCGAGCAAAGTCCGACCGCACTTCCAAACTTCCTTTGAGTGCAAGCAAGCCTGAACTCCTCCTCGGGCCTGAAGGCAAAGAAGCCCCGATAGGAGGGCTCTATAGGAAAATCCTGATTTTTCGAACCAAGTTCGTTCAGATCTGATTAAATCAAGAGATATATTTCAAAAATTTTTCTCTTTGATCTTAATCAGATTTGAGATATTTTAGATCTGATTCTTATTATTTTAATAATTAAAATAAATTTAAATAAATTAAATTAAATTTAATTTACCTTAAAGTTGGTAATCCTATTACCCATTGATGATCTTGTAAGCAGCGGAAGGTTCTGGATCTAGCCATGTAAGTGCCTGACCTCTACTGGTATCCACTCAGGCAAGATCTGAAGATCCTCTTCTTCTCTATCATGTCTCCAAAAATCAAATCTAAATCTGATCTGAAGGATTTTCAAAATATCTTTTGAAGATCAGTAGTCGTCCTTTGCAGTAGCACAGCCTTCTAGCTCTCAGTCACCTTTCTCTCATCTAGATTGCACCAACCAAGAATTCAAACCTCTTTGGATGTGGAGAGGAGAGGGAGAAGGAGCTTTGGCATGGAGCAGGAGTGGAGAAGCAGCCTTGGGGTGTGGAGAATTGTGATGCTCTTCCCAACCAATCACAACTCTTTGTGAAATCAGATCTAAATCTGATTGATGAAAATAGAGTCCCCTAGATTCCTCCTTAGAGGGTGCCTAAGATCAATCAAAGTTGGTTCTTAGGAGAACTCTAATCGGAATCCAAAAAGGAGATGAAGTCCCTATCCAACAGGGACTCCTGGGCGCCTCCAACTTGGGCGCACGCCATCCTTGGCGTGCGCCCTCCTCCTTGCTAGGTTCTAGCAGGAAGACAGGCCCCCACCAGCTCTCCAATAGGTGCGTAACACATGGATAGAAGTCAAAGTATCAATGGTCAATGTTTGACCAGTCAAAGGTCAACTTTTGACCAAAGTCAAAGGACGAAAAATGGTAAGTGACCAAAAATGGCAGATAATGTCTTACAAAATAAGACAACCTTTTCTAACTTGAACAAGCTCTAGTAAGATAAAGTGAAGGCCTCTAAATGAGCATAAACTTCTTTGGCTCAGTCAGGACAACTATTTATGACAGTAAAAGAGGAACGTTAGGTCCAATCGAGTACTAGCACGATTTTCTTGAACTAAATTGAATCTCATTCAGATCAATTGAACTGGATCAGTTCAATTGATGATCACCAAATTCAAATCCTTATTTATG
>QRFJ01005042.1:44842-100601 GCA_006176705.1 Cocos nucifera | reverse complement strand
GGAGATCCTCTTCTTCTCTATCATGCCTCCAAAAATCAGATCTGGATCTGATCTGGAGGATCTTCAAAACTCCTTTTGAAGATCTGCAGTCGTTCCTTTCGCAGCAGCGCAGCCTTCTTGCTTTTGATCTCCTTTTCTTGATCTAAATCGCACCAATCCAAATCCAAAACACTTTTGGACGTGGAGAGCAAGGGGAGAAGAGAGTATGGCGTGGAGAAAGGGGAGAGAGGCAGCCTTGGGGCGTGGGAAGATTGCTTCTTGAATTATTTTTCACTTGGGCGCTGGGTCTCTTATATAGACTAAGCTTGTGATCCAACTCCTCTTCCTCTCAACCAATCACAACCCTTTGTGAAATCAGATCTAAATCTGATTGGTTGAAAAAGAGACCCCTGGATTCCTCCTTAGAGGGCGCCTAAGACCAGTCAAACTGGATTCTTAGTAGAACTCTAATTGGAATCCTAAAGGGAGGTGGAGTCCTTGTCCAACAAGGACTCCTAGGCGCCTCCTACTTGGGCTCACGCCACCCTTGGCGTGCGCCCTTCTCCTTGCCAAGGTTCTGGCAGGGGGACAAGCCCCCACCAGCTCTCCAATAGGTGCATGACATGTGGTCAAAAGTCAAAGGGTGAATGGTCAATGTTTGACCAGTCAAAGGTAGACTTTTGACCAAAGTCAAAGAATAAGAAATGGCAGGTGACCAAAAATGGCAGGTAATGTCTTACAAATAAGACAACCTATTCTGACTTGGACAACCTCCAGTCAGACCATATGAAGGCCTCTGATTGAGCACAAACTCCTTTGGCTCAGTCAGGACAACTTATTTATGATAGTAAAAGAAGAACGTTAGGTTCAATCGAGTGCTAGCACGATTTCCTTGAACCTAATTGAATCTCATTCAGATCAATTGAACTAGATCAGTTCAATTGATGATCACCAGATTCAAACCCTTGTTTGTGTGACCCAGTTAGGTTCAGTTCTGTATGGTAATGGGATATGTCATGATCTCTATCATCGACATCATCGAAACTCCTTTCGATGGATCAGAACTCTTCTGATTCGAACAGCTAGAATGATCGATCATCTAAATCATTCTAATTGCTCCCAAAATCCACCAGTGACACCTAGCAGTATATGGTGGCAACCCATCAGAGCTGAATGCGAACCTCTTGGTGCAGCTACCTGTGTGATTCAGTTCTTCTATCTTGAGCCCCGATCAGATTAGGGTTAAGGTGAACTCGTCAAACCCTAGTCTCTGTCATATGATGTAATCATTCGATTCGAGTCCAATGTGAAAATCTAAATAGAAACTCTTTCTATTATTTCACTCTGCCATGGCCATGGGCTTCAGGACTTGATTCTCATGATCATCATAGGGCTACTCCTCTACCACCGAGGTAGATAGATCCCATCTTGATGCAATCCAGTTCCTACAATGAACATGTCACAGCCAACATACACCTCAGGGTTCCATATGGCTAGGAGACCGAGTAATGGTGTAGTCAAACTATAACACCCTCAAGGTGAACTATCGATGCATCTCAGGTCAAAGAACCAGACACACTACTGCAGCATCGAGTCAGTCATTGACGAGAAGGTAGACTCCCTAATGACTACTCGAGGTGGTCACGCTCAGTGCCCTCGTTCTCTAACGAGTACCTGTACTCTCGCTCCGGTGTCTCCACACCGTAGACTCAAGACTCATCTACTAAAGAGAAGCGATCGTACACCAAGATCACCATCGTGATGATCCTATGGTCGGGAATGAGTTAATAATGATTATTCATGGATATGTATACAGGACGACCGACTGGTTTTTAATTGGAAGCTACTCGACCTGAATGCGTTCTTGTACGAGTTAATGGCATATTCCTTCCACCGGTCTCACTTACCTGGCCATATCTGTTGACACAGTTCTGATCTGAGGTGGTCAATAATCCGAGCTAACCCATGCCACTAGGTTAGTCATAATTGTTATGACTAAGCCAAGTCTAGTTTAATGAGACCTGAATCAATTCTCCCTAAGAAAAGATTAAGTCCTGAGGTCTTCCACCATTGTAGACGTGCGGGCCCTTCCCGGGGTTGATTGTTCTCGGCTGGATACAGTGGCTCAGTTGCACCGGGAAGATGCAACCATGTCTATTAGGCATTGGATGCTATGGGCTGGAGGATGAGTTGGGCTCAATATTTCGGATACGGTGAGAGACCCAATTAGGAACCCAGTCTATGCAAATGGTGGGTCTGACTTAACTAAGGAGTGGATCAATATTTCCGGATACGGTGAGATTCATGAATTAGAGACCAAGTTTGGGTGCACCATGATTAGAGAATCATTGAACAAGAGTTGTTCACTCATTGGCTAACCCATCACCAATAACTGTTAGGTGAGGTGATGAGTCAGTTGGTGAGACCGCACCACCCACTAGAAATCATCAATCGCGGAGATTTTTCGCATCTCTACAGAGGGAGTGTAGGGATCCGAGAAAATAGTGGGAGCTAATTTGTTTAAAAATAAAATCCCTAAACAAATTGGTCAAGTCAAAATTACAGTATCTAACTAGAATCTTTGACTCTCTACAGGAAAATGTCTGCGTCCAACCCACTGGCACGTATCCTAGACACACATAGACTGACTGGACCCAATTATAAAGATTGGCTCAGGAACTACAAAATTGTTTTGGGTTCAGAGAAGTTAACACATGTTTTGGACCAGGACCCTCCCACCTTACCAGCTCGTCCATCCACTGAACAGAGAGCGTCTCTGGAAAAATGGATTGACGAAGATAATAAGGCCAGATACTACATGTTGGGCTCGATGTCTGATGAGCTCCAGCGCCAACATGAAGATATCGGGACTGCTCGCCAAATGTTGGCTCACCTGCAGGAGATGTTTGGTGAACAGAGTCGCGCAGCCAAATATCAAGTCACGAAATGACTTTTTAAGGCTAAGATGCGTGATGGGCAGTCAGTCCAAGATCACTGTCTGACAATGATCAAGGACATGGAAGAGCTTGAGAAGCTCGGTGTGAAGTTGGACTTGGATCTGCAGAATGATATTATTCTGCAATCCTTGACTGATGCATATGGGCAATTCATCATGAATTACCACATGCATAAACTTCAAAATTCCTTGGCCGAGTTGATGAATATGCTGGTTACCGCTGAGCTTTCTATGAAAGGTTCTAAAGGCTCAGTTCTTGCTATGGAACGGACTTCTTCCAAAAGAAAGTCTTATGGAAAGAAAAAGAAGTCTGTGAAAAAGCAAAAGGTGGAAGGATCAAAGAAGAAGAAGGCAGAACCGAAGAAAAAGGCCGATGGCAAAGGAAAGTGTTTCCATTGCAACAGCGACGGCCATTGGAAGCGGAACTGCCCTACTTACCTGGCCACCCTGAAGAACAAGAAGGAAGGTCCTTCTGGAGGTATGCTCGTTATTGAGTCTAACCTTACGGTTTCTTCTGCATCCAGTTGGGTGCTTGACTCTGGTTCTAGTGCTCATCTGTGCACTTCTATGCAGGGTCTTGAGGATAGCAGGAGGCTGAGGGATGGAGACATGATCCTACGCGTCGGTAATGGAGCAAGAGTTGCTGCAGTAGCCGTGGGAACATACCCTCTTCGATTACCATCTGGTTTAGACTTAGTTTTAAAAGACTGTTATTATGTGCCTGCAGCTAGCAGGAATTTGATTTCTGTTTCATGCTTAGCACAAGAAGGTTATGTGATTCACCTTCTTTAAGGACCATTGTAACATTCTTTATGAAAGAAATAAAATTGCAAATGGTTTCCTTATTAATGGTCTTTATCAGCTACATATTGATGTACCTGTTCTAACTATCGAGCAAAACGTGAATGCCAAACGACCTAGGGATAGTCCAAACGACAGATATCTATGGCACCTGAGATTAGGTCATATAGCAGAAGATAGGATCAACAAATTGGAGAAAAATGGGCTATTGAGTCCATTGACTTTCGAGTCATATCCAACTTGTGAATCTTGTCTTCAAGGCAAAATGACTAAACTCCCTTTTGTTGGACATGGGGAGAGGGCCACAGATCTCCTTGCCCTAGTACATACTGATGTGTGCGGCCCATTTGATGTGCCGGCTAGAGGCAATTTTGTCTACTTCATTACCTTTACCGATGATCTGTCTAGGTATGGGTATGTGTATCTTATGAGACACAAGTCTGAAGCTTTTGAAAAGTTCAAAGAATTCAGACATGAAGTAGAAAAACAAACTGGAAAAACCCATTAAGGTTCTTCGATCAGATCGAGGAGGTGAATACCTTAGCCGGGAATTCCTAGACTATCTTAAGGAAAATGGCATAGTCTCTCAATGGACTCCACCAGGAACACCTCAACTCAACGGGGTTTCAGAACGGAGAAATCGGACTCTATTGGATATGGTTCGATCCATGATGAGCTTCACAGACCTCCCTGATTTTCTTTGGGGACATTCATTATTAACTTCAATTCTATCTACTGAATAGGGTTCCCTCTAAAACCGTTCCTACCACACCGTATGAGATATGGCACGGTAAGAAACCAAGTCTGAGTCATCTCAGAATTTGGGGTTGTCCGGCTCATGTCAAAAGACAACAAGCGGACAAGTTAGAGTTTAGGTCCTTTAGAGCTCGATTCATAGGATATCCTAAAGAGTCATTAGGATACTATTTCTACATTCCAGAAGACCACAATGTGATTGTGAGTCGACATGCCATCTTTCTTGAAAAATAGTTTATTCAAGATAGCGGCATTGGAAAGCAGATTAAGCTTGATGAGAAAGTCTCACAAGTAGAAACGAGCTAAGGACCAAGTGGAACCAAATCAGGTTGAGCCAATAAGAACACTACCTCCTCCACCTCGTAGATCGGAAAGAGTTTTCCCGTCCCCCTGAAAGATACTTAGGTATTATTTCAGAGGATGTAGAGGAAATGTTCCTCATAGGTAATGGTGCTCATGGTGATGATCCCAAAACCTACAACGAGGCGATATCAGATATCGACTCCGAGAAATGGCTTGAGGCAATGAAGTCAGAAATTGACTCGATGCACTCAAACCAAGTCTGGACCTTGGTAGATCCACCAGAAGGTATAGTACCTATTGGGTGTAAATGGATCTTCAAGAGAAAGATTGGTGCAGATGGGAATGTGGAGACATTCAAGGCTAGACTAGTGGCAAAAGGTTATAGTCAACGCGAAGGCATTGACTATCAGGATACCTTTTCCCCAGTGGCTATGCTAAAATCCATCCGCACATTGCTTGCCTGTTGCAGCCTATTTCGATTATGAAATATGGCAAATGGACGTGAAAACGGCATTCCTTAAATGGATATCTTGAGGAAGATATCTATATGGAACAGCCGCTAGGTTTCACATCCAGTGATACTGATCACAAGGTTTGCAAGCTGCAAAGGTCCATATATGGACTTAAGCAAGCATCTCGGAGCTGGAACACTCGTTTCAATGATGTGATCAAAAAGTTTGGTTTCATCAAAAATGAAGAGGAACCATGTGTTTTCAAAAGGGTCAGTGGGAGCGCTGTTGTCTTCCTCGTATTGTACGTGGATGACATCCTCCTTATTGGGAATGATATTCCCATGTTGACATCAGTCAAGATGTGGTTGTCCAAGGAATTCTCCATGAAAGACCTAGGTGAAGCATCCTTTATTCTAGGAATTAAGGTCTATAGGGATAGACCGAATAGGATGCTAGGACTTTCACAGAAGATGTACATAGAGGAAGTACTAAAGAGGTTTAGTATGGAAAACTCTAAGAGGGGATTAATACCCTTCAGACATGGTATTCATCTTTCCAAGAAGATGTGCCCCAGCACACCTGAGGAAATAGAACGCATGAGCAAGATCCCTTATGCTTCTGCAATAGGGAGCCTCATGTATGCCATGCTATGTACACGACCTGATATAGCCCATGCTGTGAGTGTCACAAGCAGATATCAGTCAAATCCAGGTGAAGAACACTGGACTTCTGTGAAATGTATCCTTAAGTACTTGAGAAGAACTAAGGATATGATGTTGGTCTTTGGTAATGGAGAACTCCAAGTCCAGGGATACACAGACTCGGATTTCATGTCCTGATATAGATGATCGAAAGTCGACATCTGGAAGTCTGTTTGTGTGCAATGGTGGAGCTGTCAGCTGGAAGAGTTCCAAGCAAACTGTGATAGCAGATTCCACCATGGAAGCAGAATATATCGCTGCATCAGAGGCTGCAAAGGAAGCATTCTGGTACAAGAAGTTTGCTGCAGAAATTGGAGTAATGCCATCAGATGCCATTCCTCTATACTGCGACAACAATGGCGCCATAGCCCTTGCTAAGGAGCCGAGGTCTCACCAGAAATCCAAGCACATTGAGCGGCGATACCATCTCATCCGCGATTACCTTGAGAAAGGTTACGTCGAGGTCAAGAGAGTCAACTCCGCAGATAATGTGGCAGACCCACTTACAAAGCCGTTGGGCCAGCAGAAGATCGAAGCCCACCTTGAGAAGATGGGACTTAGACTTGTAGCCAATTGGCTTTAGGACAAGTGGGAGATTGTTAGATATATGTGCCCTAGAAGCCAGAATTGGCTGACACTTGTAATACACTTCTAGGGGCAAAATTATAATTTTGACTATAATCAATAAAATGGGTTATTTTCTATCACATATGTGTATTTAGTGTCTGTGATACATCCTTTGAGTTAATGGTAATGATAATTCATATTTTCAAGAGTTGAAAATTTAAGACATGAATAATCATTATTAACTCATAAAATGCTCCCGACCATAGGATCATCACGAGGATGGTGATTGATCCGGAAGGTTGGTGTACAATCGCTTCTCTTTAGTAGATGAGTCTTGAGTCTACGGTGTGGAGACACCGGAGCGAGAGTACAGGTACTCGTTAGAGAACGAGGGCACTGAGCGTGACCACCTCGAGTAGTCATTAGGGAAGTCTACCTTCTCGTCAATGACTGACTCGATGCTGCAGTAGTGTGTCTGGTTCTTTGACCTGAGGATGCATCGGCAGTTCACCTTGAGGGTGTTATAGTTTGACTACACCATTACTCGGTCTCCTAGCCATATGGAACCCTGAGGTGTATGTTGGCTATAGCATGTTCATTGTAGGAACTGGATTGCATCAAGATGGAATCTATCTACCTCGGTGGTAGAGGAGCAGCCCTATGATGATCATGAGAATCAAGTCCAGAAGCCCATGGCCATGGCAGAGTGAAATAATAGAAAGAGTTTCTATTTAGATTTTCACATTGGACTCGAATCGAATGATTACATCATATGACAGAGACTAGGGTTTGACGAGTTCACCTTAACCCTAATCTGATCGGGGCTCAAGATAGAAGAACTTAATCACACAGGTAGCTGCACCAAGAGGTTCGCATTCAGCTCTGATGGGTTGCCACCATATACTGCTAGGTGTCACTGGTGGATTTTGGGAGCAATTAGAATGATTTAGATGATCGATCATTCTAGCTGTTCGAATCAGAAGAGTTCTGATCCATCGAAAGGAGTTTCGATGATGTCGATGATAGAGATCATGACATATCCCATTACCATACAGAACTGAACCTAACTGGGTCACACAAACAAGGGTTTGAATCTGGTGATCATCAATTGAACTGATCTAGTTCAATTGATCTGAATGAGATTCAATTAGGTTCAAGGAAATCGTGCTAGCACTCGATTGAACCTAACGTTCTTCTTTTACTATCATAAATAAGTTGTCCTGACTGAGCCAAAGGAGTTTGTGCTCAATCAGAGGCCTTCATATGGTCTGACTGGAGGTTGTCCAAGTCAGAAATAGGTTGTCTTATTTTGTAAGACATTACCTGCCATTTTTGGTCACCTGCCATTTCTTGTTCTTTGACTTTGGTCAAAAGTCTACTTTGACTGGTCAAACGTTGACCATTGACACTTTGACTTTTGACCACATGTCATGCACCTATTGGAGAGCTGGTGGGGGCCTGTCCCCCTGCCAGAACCTGGCAAGGAGAAGGGCGCACGCCAAGGGTGGCGTGTGCCCAAGTTGGAGGCGCCTAGGAGTCCTTGTTGGACAAGGACTCCATCTCCCTTTTTGGATTCCAATTAGAGTTCTACTAAGAATCCAACTTTGACTGGTCTTAGGCGCCCTCTAAGGAGGAATCCAGGGGACTCTATTCCCAACCAATCAGATTTAGATCTGATTTCACAAAGGGTTGTGATTGGTTGGAGAAGGAAGAGGAGTTGGATCACAAGCTTAGTCTATAAATAAGACCCTGCGCCCAACTCAGATTCTAATGAAATTCAATGAGATTTCCCCATGCCCCAAGGCTGCCTCTCCCCTCCTTCCTCCATGCCATAACCACTCTTCTCCCCTCTGCTCTCCACGTCCAAAAGGAGTTTTGGACTTGGTTGGTGCGATTCAGATCAAAAGAAAGGCGATCAAAAGCAAGAAGGCTGCGCTGCTGCAAAGGACGACTGCTGATCTTCAAAAGGAGTTTTGAAGATCCTCCAGATCAGATCCAGATCTGATTTTTGGAGGTGTGATAGAGAAGAAGAGGATCTCCAGATCCAACCCGAGTGGATACCGGTAGAGGCCAGGCGCTTGCGTGGCTAGATCCAGAACCTTCCGCTGCAATCAGGATCATCAACAGGGTAATAGGATTACCCAAATCAGGTAAATTAAATTTGATTTAATTTATCTTATTTTATTTTATTTATTAAAATAATAAGAATCAGATCTGAAACATATCAAGATCTGATTGAGATCAAGAGAAAAATTTTTGAAATATATCTCTTGATCTGATCAGATCTGAACGAACCTGGACCGGGAAATCAGGATTTTCCTTTAACCTGGTGGCCTTCGATCTTACAAAAGCAAAAGATCGAAGTCCATCTTGAGAAGATGGGACTTAGAATTGTAACCAATTGGCTTTAGGTCAACTGAAAGTTCATTAGATATGTGTGCCTTAGAAGCCAGAATTGGCTAACACTTGTTATACACTTCTAAGGGCATAATTATAATTTTGACTATAAATAATAAAATGGGTTATTCTCTATTGTAATGTATATTTAGTGTCTGTGATACATTCCTTGAGTTAATGACAATGATAATTCTTATTTTCAAGAGTTGAAAATTTAAGACATAGATTTTTATTATTAATTCATAAAATGCTCCTTACCGTAGGATCATCATGAGGATGGTGATTGATTCAAAAGATTGGTGTACAATCGCTTCTTTATAGTAGATGAGTCTTGAGTCTATGATGTAGAGACACCGGAGCGAGAGTATAGATACTTGTTAGAGAATGAGGACACTGAGCGTGACCACCTCGAGCAGTCATTAGAAAGTCTACCTTCTCATCGATGACTAGCTCGAAGTTAAGGTGTTGTGTATGGTTCTTTGACCTGAGGTGCATCAGCAGTTCACCTTGAGGGTACTATAGTTTGACTACACCATGACTCGATCTCCTAGCCATTCGAAATCCTGAGGTGTATGTTGGCTATAGCATGTTCATTGTAGAAATTGGATTGCACCAAGAGGAAATCTATCTATCTCAGTAGATAAGGAGTAGCCCTATGATGATCACGAGAATCAAATCCATAAGCCCATGGCCATGGTAGAGTAAAATAATAGAAAGAGTTTCTATTAAAATTTTTACATTGGATTTGAATCGAATGATTAATTCATATGATGGATATTAGGGTTTGACGAGTTCACCTTAACCCTAATCCCATCGGGGCTCAAGATAGAAGAACTTAATCACACAGATAACTGCACTGAGAGGTTCATTTTTACTTTTGATGGGTTGCCACCATATACTGTTAGGTATCATTGGTGGATTTTGGGAGCAATTAGAATGATTTGGATGATCGATCATTCTAGTTGTCTGAATCAAAAAAGTTCTGATCCATCGGAAGGTATTTCAATGATGTCGATGATAGAGATCATGATATATCTCATTACCATACAGAACTGAACCTAACTGGATATTACAAATAAGAATTTAGATCTGGATATCATCAATTGGACTAACCCAGTTCAATTGATTTGAATTAGATTCAATTAGATTCAAGGAAATCGTGCTAGCACACGATTGAGCCTAATGTTCTCCTTCAACAATCATCAAATATTGTCTCGATTGAGCCAAATATGTTTGAACTAACTCGGTACATTTACTTAGTCTAACTGGAGCTTGTCCAGGTTAGAAAGAGATTGTCTTAATTTATGAGATAAATTTGAGACAACACCTGCCATTTTCCATCACCTGCTAATTCTTGTCTTTTGACTTTGCTCAAACATTGATCTTTGACCCTTTGACATCTGTCCATATGTCATGCACCCATAAGAGAGCAGATGGAGGTTTGTCCCCTACTAGAAAGAGGAAAGAAGGGGGTGCATGCTTAGGGAGGCATGCGCCTAAGGATAATGACGCCTGGAGTCCCATACAGATGGGACTCTAGGTTGCTTCATGGTATCAAACAAGGTGGCGCCAAAGACTCTACTTTGACCAATCTTAGCACTGCCTAAGGATGTTTGAGTGGGGCTCTCATCTTATTAGATTAGATGATGTCATCCCACCAATCAGATTTAGATCTGATTGCACATAGAAATATGATTGGCTGGGATGATGTGGCACTGCATGACACAGCAGGGTCTATATACCCTGTCTATGCCTAGGTTTGAGAGAGCTCTTCCCTTGCCCATGCCACATAGCCTTCTCCCCTCTTCTCCATGCCTACCTCTAATCCTCTCTCTCCTTTCCATGCCCAAGAGGCCTTGGGCTCAAGTTCGGTGTGATCCAGGCAAGAGAAAGGCGACAAGAAAGGAAGAAGGCAGTACTGCTGCAAGAGATGACATCGGATCTTCAAAAATTATTTTGATAATCTTCAAGATCAGATCTAGATTTGATCTTTGGAGAAAAGATTAAGAAGGAGAGGATCTCTAGATTTTGCCCGAGTGGATATCGGTAGAGGTCAGGCGATTGCATGACTGCATTCAGAACCTCAGGCAATCAGTAGGATCATCACAGAATAATAAGATTATCCAAAAATAAGATATAAATTTAATTTAATTTAATTTAATTTATTAGATTCATCAAATCAGATTTGAAAAGTATCATATCTGATTTAAATCTAAGAGAAAAATTTTTAAAATATTCCTCTTGATCAAATTAGATCTGAACGAACATGATCCAAAAAATAGAGTTTTTCCTTCACTGGCTCCTCAGATGCTCGATCCGTTACCACATAAAGGATCCACTCATACTCCAAGATGATTTTCAACTTACGATATCAGCTATCGTAGTTGGGTCTCATTAATTTATCATGGTCTAACAATGATCGGAGTAATAGGTTAGTGGCCATGTATGCACAAAAAGGAAAACCAAATTTAATTAGTATATAAATTATTAATCCTAAAGACTTGGACTTCAGTCTAAAGGTTCTTTCACTATTTTATATGAATTGGTAACCTCTACTTCTAATTTGAGGAATTACTCTAATTTTTTAGTGGGTACTAGAATCCACATAGACTACACATGAGCCCAACTTTGGTTGGTCAACCCATGTGCACCTATGGGTAGATTCAAAATCAATGTGCACCTATGGGTAGATTCAAAATCAATTGTTTCTCTAAATAACTTCTAGTAACATTGATTTTGCCCCATAGACCTAATCAGTAGACTTTGGCCTCCACTAAAAAAGGTTCGATTAGGTCCAACCATTAACATGACCACATTTGGTCTTATCTAACTAATAAATAATCAGATCCGACTTTGGTCGGCCAACCTAACCACCATCAGAAAGACTTAACCAAATTATCATTTTATGAATGATAATTTCATTAGTCAATAATCATCAAGCTATTGGGCCTTCAACGATCATTATACTAATGAACCCATTATCCCTCAACTTAATGGGAGGCTATGATTTAGTTATCATATAACTATTTCATTTTTAAGGACCTAATAATTTTAGGGGCTCAGGCGACCTGCCCCCCTCCCCCTGTTAGATATATGTGCCCTAGAAGCCAGAATTGGCTGACACTTGTAATACACTTCTAGGGGCAAAATTATAATTTTGACTATAATTAATGAAATGGGTTATTTTCTATCACACATATGTGTATTTAGTGTCTGTGATACATCCTTTGAGTTAATGGTAATGATAATTCATATTTTCAAGAGTTGAAAATTTAAGACATGAATAATCATTATTAACTCATAAACATGCTCCCGACCATAGGATCATCACGAGGATGGTGATTGATCCGGAAGGTTGGTGTACGATCGCTTCTCTTTAGTAGATGAGTCTTGAGTCTACGGTGTGGAGACACCGGAGCGAGAGTACAGGTACTCGTTAGAGAACGAGGGCACTGAGCGTGACCACCTCGAGTAGTCATTAGGAAGTCTACCTTCTCGTCAATGACTGACTCGATGCTGCAGTAGTGTGTCTGGTTCTTTGACCTGAGATGCATCGGCAGTTCACCTTGAGGGTGTTATAGTTTGACTACACCATTACTCGGTCTCCTAGCCATATGGAACCCTGAGGTGTATGTTGGCTATAGCATGTTCATTGTAGGAACTGGATTGCATCAAGATGGAATCTATCTACCTCGGTGGTAGAGGAGCAGCCCTATGATGATCATGAGAATCAAGTCCAGAAGCCCATGGCCATGGCAGAGTGAAATAATAGAAAGAGTTTCTATTTAGATTTTCACATTGGACTCGAATCGAATGATTACATCATATGACAGAGACTAGGGTTTGACGAGTTCACCTTAACCCTAATCTGATCGGGGCTCAAGATAGAAGAACTTAATCACACAGGTAGCTGCACCAAGAGGTTCGCATTCAGCTCTGATGGGTTGCCACCATATACTGCTAGGTGTCACTGGTGGATTTTGGGAGCAATTAGAATGATTTAGATGATCGATCATTCTAGCTGTTCGAATCAGAAGAGTTCTGATCCATCGAAAGGAGTTTCGATGATGTCGATGATAGAGATCATGACATATCCCATTACCATACAGAACTGAACCTAACTGGGTCACACAAACAAGGGTTTGAATCTGGTGATCATCAATTGAACTGATCTAGTTCAATTGATCTGAATGAGATTCAATTAGGTTCAAGGAAATCGTGCTAGCACTCGATTGAACCTAACGTTCTTCTTTTACTATCATAAATAAGTTGTCCTGACTGAGCCAAAGGAGTTTGTGCTCAATCAGAGGCCTTCATATGGTCTGACTGGAGGTTGTCCAAGTCAGAAATAGGTTGTCTTATTTGTAAGACATTACCTGCCATTTTTGGTCACCTGCCATTTCTTGTTCTTTGACTTTGGTCAAAAGTCTACTTTGACTGGTCAAACGTTGACCATTGACCCTTTGACTTTTGACCACATGTCATGCACCTATTGGAGAGCTGGTGGGGGCCTGTCCCCCTGCCAGAACCTGGCAAGGAGAAGGGCGCACGCCAAGGGTGGCGTGAGCCCAAGTTAGGAGGCGCCTAGGAGTCCTTGTTGGACAAGGACTCCACCTCCCTTTTGGATTCCAATTAGAGTTCTACTAAGAATCCAAGTTTGACTGGTCTTAGGCGCCCTCTAAGGAGGAATCCAGGGGTCTCTATTCCAACCAATCAGATTTAGATCTGATTTCACAAAGGGTTGTGATTGGTTGAGAGGAAGAGGAGTTGGATCACAAGCTTAGTCTATAAATAAGACCCTGCGCCCAACCCTAATCTAAGTTAATGATTGAATGAGCAATTTCCCGCCCCAAGGCTGCCTCTCCCCTCCTTCTCCATGCCATAGTCTCTTCTCCCCTTGCTCTCCACGTCCAAAAGGTGTTTTGGACTTGGTTGGTGCGATTCAGATCAAGGAAAGGCGATCAAAAGCAAGAAGGCTGCGCTGCTGCAAAAGGACGACTGCAGATCTTCAAAAGAGTTTTGAAGATCCTCCAGATCAGATCCAGATCTGATTTTTGGAGGTGTGATAGAGAAGAAGAGGATCTCCAGATCCAACCCGAGTGGATACCGGTAGAGGCCAGGCGCTTGCGTGGCTAGATCCAGAACCTTCCGCTGCAAATCAGGATCATCAACAGGGTAATAGGATTACCCAAATCAGGTAAATTAAATTTGATTTAATTTATCTTATTTTATTTTATTTATTAAAATAATAAGAATCAGATCTAAAATATATCAAGATCTGATTAGAGATCAAGAGAAAAATTTTTGAAATATATCTCTTGATCTGATCAGATCTGAACGAACCTGGACCGGGAAATCAGGATTTCCCTTCAACTGGTATCAGAGCCATGGTTCTAAAATTATTTAGATCTGATTTTAATTTTATTTTAATTAGAAAATAAAAGTGATTTCAGATGTCACATGAGATGTGATCAGATCTGAAATCAGAAAAAATTAAAATTAAATGATTTGGATCTAAGAACATGAAGATATGCATGACTAGTTCTAGAATAGAATAGTTCTATAGAATAGTTTTGCATGTCTTTTTGATTTAATCTGATTAAATCATATTTTAGATCTTCTTATTTACTATTTTTTGATATTATAAGTGTTATAATAACATCTAAATAAATAGCAAATAAAAATTATTTAATTTTAAATATCATATGAGATATGATTAGATGCATGTCTAGACTAGTTGTAGAATAGTTCTACATAATTGTCTAGATTAGAATTTATTTTGATTAGATCAATTTAAATCTAATTTTTTAGATTATTATGAGATAATTTAGATCTGAAAATATGCATGATTTGATACATGAGATGTATGCAAAATATGCCATGATTAGATCTAAATTTGTATATGAGATATATGATATAGATCTATAACTGTTTTGTAGTATTTACATGTTCCTGATTAAGGCGTTCCTCTTGGCCGTCCGGTCATAAGAACGAAGAAGGGTTTAAAGGCCCTCTCTTCCCATTCGATGGGGTGTTCTTATGATGTGTAGGGGTGCTGCGTGTTCGTCCTTAATCAGAAACCCAAAACTTACTTTCTGCAAAACCCTAGATCCTGAAACCCTAGGATTTATTGTGCATATTTTGTTTATGAACCCTACTTAATTAAGAATTAAGTTTATGGAATATTAATTAGGTCTAAAATTGAGAATTTCAGATCTAAGACATATTCATAATACTGGGTTCGGGCTTGGGTAGCTCAATTAGGTCTAAGCGGTTGATCAAACCGAATCAAGAGTTGGTTAGATGGGATCAACAATGCTTAAATTGACCAGCCTAATAGGATTAAGTCTGGGTCAAGATCGAGTCACGATCAAGCAAGACCTAATTAGGCTCAGAGGTTAGAGTCTGGATTGTAGGCTAACCCAATTGGTTCTGACTCAACAATTTGGTGTCTAAGGTAAGTTTGGCACAGACGACCGACTGGTTTTTAATTGGAAGCTACTCGACCTGAATGCGTTCTTGTACGAGTTAATGGCATATTCCTTCCACCGGTCTCACTTACCTGGCCATATCTGTTGACACAGTTCTGATCTGAGGTGGTCAATAATCCGAGCTAACCCATGCCACTAGGTTAGTCATAATTGTTATGACTAAGCCAAGTCTAGTTTAATGAGACCTGAATCAATTCTCCCTAAGAAAAGATTAAGTCTGAGGTCTTCCACCATTGTAGATGTGCGGGCCCTTCCCGGGGTTGATTGTTCTCGGCTGGATACAGTGGCTCAGTTGCACCGGGAAGACGCAACCATGTCTATTAGGCATTGGATGCTATGGGCTGGAGGATGAGTTGGGCTCAATATTTCGGATACGGTGAGAGACTCAATTAGGAACCCAGTCTATGCAAATGGTGGGTCTGACTTAACTAAGGAGTGGATCAATATTTCGGATACGGTGAGATTCATGAATTAGAGACCAAGTTTGGGTGCACCATGATTAGAGAATCATTGAACAAGAGTTGTTCACTCATTGGCTAACCCATCACCAATAACTGTTAGGTGAGGTGATGAGTCAGTTGGTGAGACCGCACCACCCACTAGAAATCATTCAATCGTGGAGATTTTTCGCATCTCTACAGAGGGAGTGTAGGGATCCGAGAAAATAGTGGGAGCTAATTTGTTTAAAAATAAAATCCCTAAACAAATTGGTCAAGTCAAAATTACAGTATCTAACTAGAATCTTTGACTCTCTACAGGAAAAATGTCTGCGTCCAACCCATTGGCACGTATCCTGGACACACATAGACTGACTGGACCCAATTATAAAGATTGGCTCAGGAACTACAAAATTATTTTGGGTTCAGAGAAGTTAACACATGTTTTGGACCAGGACCCTCCCACCTTACCAGCTCGTCCATCCACTGAACAGAGAGCGTCTCTGGAAAAATGGATTGACGAAGATAATAAGGCCAGATACTACATGTTGGGCTCGATGTCTGATGAGCTCCAGCGCCAACATGAAGATATCGGGACTGCTCGCCAAATGTTGGCTCACCTGCAGGAGATGTTTGGTGAACAGAGTCGCGCAGCCAAATATCAAGTCACGAAATGACTTTTTAAGGCTAAGATGCGTGATGGGCAGTCAGTCCAAGATCACTGTCTGACAATGATCAAGGACATGGAAGAGCTTGAGAAGCTCGGTGTGAAGTTGGACTTGGACCTTGCAGAACGATATTATTCTGCAATCCTTGACTGATGCATATGGGCAATTCATCATGAATTACCACATGCATAAACTTCAAAATTCCTTGGCCGAGTTAATGAATATGCTGGTTACCGCTGAGCTTTCTATGAAAGGTTCTAAAGGCTCAGTTCTTGCTATGGAACGGACTTCTTCCAAAAGAAAGTCTTATGGAAAGAAAAAGAAGTCTGTGAAAAAGCAAAAGGTGGAAGGATCAAAGAAGAAGAAGGCAGAACCGAAGAAAGAAGGTCGATGGCAAAGGAAAGTGTTTCCATTGCAACAGCGACGGCCATTGGAAGCGGAACTGCCCTACTTACCTGGCCACCCTGAAGAACAAGAAGGAAGGTCCTTCTGGAGGTATGCTCGTTATTGAGTCTAACCTTACGGTTTCTTCTGCATCCAGTTGGGTGCTTGACTCTGGTTCTAGTGCTCATCTGTGCACTTCTATGCAGGGTCTTGAGGATAGCAGGAGGCTGAGGGATGGAGACATGATCCTACGCGTCGGTAATGGAGCAAGAGTTGCTGCAGTAGCCGTGGGAACATACCCTCTTCGATTACCATCTGGTTTAGACTTAGTTTTGAAAGACTGTTATTTTGTGCCTGCAGCTAGCAGGAATTTGATTTCTGTTTCATGCTTAGCACAAGAAGGTTATGTGATCACCTTCTTTAAGGACCATTGTAACATTCTTTATGAAAGAAATAAAATTGCAAATGGTTTCCTTATTAATGGTCTTTATCAGCTACATATTGATGTACCTGTTTTAACTATCGAGCAAAACGTGAATGCCAAACGACCTAGGGATAGTCCAAACGACAGATATCTATGGCACCTGAGATTAGGTCATATAGCAGAAGATAGGATTCAACAAATTGGAGAAAAATGGGCTATTGAGTCCATTGACTTTTGAGTCATATCCAACTTGTGAATCTTGTCTTCAAGGCAAAATGACTAAACTCCCTTTTGTTGGACATGGGGAGAGGGCCACAGATCTCCTTGCCCTAGTACATACTGATGTGTGCGGCCCATTTGATGTGCCGGCTAGAGGCAATTTTGTCTACTTCATTACCTTTACCGATGATCTGTCTAGGTATGGGTATGTGTATCTTATGAGACACAAGTCTGAAGCTTTTGAAAAGTTCAAAGAATTCAGACATGAAGTAGAAAAACAAACTGGAAAACCCATTAAGGTTCTTCGATCAGATCGAGGAGGTGAATACCTTAGCCGGGAATTCCTAGACTATCTTAAGGAAAATGGCATAGTCTCTCAATGGACTCCACCAGGAACACCTCAACTCAACGGGGTTTCAGAACGGAGAAATCGGACTCTATTGGATATGGTTCGATCCATGATGAGCTTCACAGACCTCCCTGATTTTCTTTGGGGACATTCATTATTAACTTCAATCTATTTACTGAATAGGGTTCCCTCTAAAACCGTTCCTACCACACCGTATGAGATATGGCACGGTAAGAAACCAAGTCTGAGTCATCTCAGAATTTGGGGTTGTCCGGCTCATGTCAAAAGACAACAAGCGGACAAGTTAGAGTTTAGGTCCTTTAGAGCTCGATTCATAGGATATCCTAAAGAGTCATTAGGATACTATTTCTACATTCCAGAAGACCACAATGTGATTGTGAGTCGACATGCCATATTTCTTGAAAAATAGTTTATTCAAGATAGCGGCATTGGAAAGCAGATTAAGCTTGATGAGAAAGTCTCACAAGCAGAAACGAGCTAAGGACCAAGTGGAACCAAATCAGGTTGAGCCAATAAGAACACTACCTCCTCCACCTCGTAGATCGGAAAGAGTTTCCCGTCCCCCTGAAAGATACTTAGGTATTATTTCAGAGGATGTAGAGGAAATGTTCCTCATAGGTAATGGTGCTCATGGTGATGATCCCAAAACCTACAACGAGGCGATATCAGATATCGACTCCGAGAAATGGCTTGAGGCAATGAAGTCAGAAGATTCGACTCGATGCACTCAAACCAAGTCTGGACCTTGGTAGATCCACCAGAAGGTATAGTACCTATTGGGTGTAAATGGATCTTCAAGAGAAAGATTGGTGCAGATGGGAATGTGGAGACATTCAAGGCTAGACTGGTGGCAAAAGGTTATAGTCAACGTGAAGGCATTGACTATCAGGATACCTTTTCCCAGTAGCTATGCTAAAATCCATCCGCACATTGCTTGCTGTTGCAGCCTATTTCGATTATGAAATATGGCAAATGGACGTGAAAACGGCATTCCTAAATGGATATCTTGAGGAAGATATCTATATGGAACAGCCGCTAGGTTTCACATCCAGTGATACTGATCACAAGGTTTGCAAGCTGCAAAGGTCCATATATGGACTTAAGCAAGCATCTCGGAGCTGGAACACTCGTTTCAATGATGTGATCAAAAAGTTTGGTTTCATCAAAAATGAAGAGGAACCATGTGTTTTCAAAAGGGTCAGTGGGAGCGCTGTTGTCTTCCTCGTATTGTACGTGGATGACATCCTCCTTATTGGGAATGATATTCCCATGTTGACATCAGTCAAGATGTGGTTGTCCAAGGAATTCTCCATGAAAGACCTAGGTGAAGCATCCTTTATTCTAGGAATTAAGGTCTATAGGGATAGACCGAATAGGATGCTAGGACTTTCACAGAAGATGTACATAGAGGAAGTACTAAAGAGGTTTAGTATGGAAAACTCTAAGAGGGGATTAATACCCTTCAGACATGGTATTCATCTTTCCAAGAAGATGTGCCCCAGCACACCTGAGGAAATAGAACGCATGAGCAAGATCCCTTATGCTTCTGCAATAGGGAGCCTCATGTATGCCATGCTATGTACACGACCTGATATAGCCCATGCTGTGAGTGTCACAAGCAGATATCAGTCAAATCCAGGTGAAGAACACTGGACTTCTGTGAAATGTATCCTTAAGTACTTGAGAAGAACTAAGGATATGATGTTGGTCTTTGGTAATGGAGAACTCCAAGTTCCAGGGATACACAGACTCGGACTTCATGTCCGATATAGATGATCGAAAGTCGACATCTGTGGCAGACTGTTTGTGCTGGAAGAGTTCCAAGCAAACGGTGATATCATCTCATCCGCGATTACCTTGAGAAAGGTTACGTTGAGGTCAAGAGAGTCAACTCCACAGATAATGTGGCAGACCCACTTACAAAGCCGTTGGGCCAGCAGAAGATCGAAGCCCACCTTGAGAAGATGGGACTTAGACTTGTAGCCAATTGGCTTTAGGACAAGTGGGAGATTGTTAGATATATGTGCCCTAGAAGCCAGAATTGGCTGACACTTGTAATACACTTCTAGGGGCAAAATTATAATTTTGACTATAATTAATAAAATGGGTTATTTTCTATCACATATGTGTATTTAGTGTCTGTGATACATCCTTTGAGTTAATGGTAATGATAATTCATATTTTCAAGAGTTGAAAATTTAAGACATGAATAATCATTATTAACTCATAAAACAGCTCCCGACCATAGGATCATCACGAGGATGGTGATTGATCCGGAAGGTTGGTGTACGATCGCTTCTCTTTAGTAGATGAGTCTTGAGTCTACGGTGTGGAGACACCGGAGCGAGAGTACAGGTACTCGTTAGAGAACGAGGGCACTGAGCGTGACCACCTCGAGTAGTCATTAGGGAAGTCTACCTTCTCGTCAATGACTGACTCGATGCTGCAGTAGTGTGTCTGGTTCTTTGACCTGAGATGCATCGGCAGTTCACCTTGAGGGTGTTATAGTTTGACTACACCATTACTCGGTCTCCTAGCCATATGGAACCCTGAGGTGTATGTTGGCTATAGCATGTTCATTGTAGGAACTGGATTGCATCAAGATGGAATCTATCTACCTCGGTGGTAGAGGAGTAGCCCTATGATGATCATGAGAATCAAGTCCAGAAGCCCATGGCCATGGCAGAGTGAAATAATAGAAAGAGTTTCTATTTAGATTTTCACATTGGACTCGAATCGAATGATTACATCATATGACAGAGACTAGGGTTTGACGAGTTCACCTTAACCCTAATCTGATCGGGGCTCAAGATAGAAGAACTTAATCACACAGGTAGCTGCACCAAGAGGTTCGCATTCAGCTCTGATGGGTTGCCACCATATACTGCTAGGTGTCACTGGTGGATTTTGGGAGCAATTAGAATGATTTAGATGATCGATCATTCTAGCTGTTCGAATCAGAAGAGTTCTGATCCATCGAAAGGAGTTTCGATGATGTCTATGATAGAGATCATGACATATCCCATTACCATACAGAACTGAACCTAACTGGGTCACACAAACAAGGGTTTGAATCTGGTGATCATCAATTGAACTGATCTAGTTCAATTGATCTGAATGAGATTCAATTAGGTTCAAGGAAATCGTGCTAGCACTCGATTGAACCTAACGTTCTTCTTTTACTATCATAAATAAGTTGTCCTGACTGAGCCAAAGGAGTTTGTGCTCAATCAGAGGCCTTCATATGGTCTGACTGGAGGTTGTCCAAGTCAGAATAGGTTGTCTTATTTGTAAGACATTACCTGCCATTTTTGGTCACCTGCCATTTCTTGTTCTTTGACTTTGGTCAAAAGTCTACCTTTGACTGGTCAAACGTTGACCATTGACCCTTTGACTTTTGACCACATGTCATGCACCTATTGGAGAGCTGGTGGGGGCCTGTCCCCCTGCCAGAACCTGGCAAGGAGAAGGGCGCACGCCAAGGGTGGCGTGAGCCCAAGTAGGAGGCGCCTAGGAGTCCTTGTTGGACAAGGACTCCACCTCCCTTTTTGGATTCCAATTCAGAGTTCTACTAAGAATCCAGTTTGACTGGTCTTAGGCGCCCTCTAAGGAGGAATCCAGGGGTCTCTATTTCCAACCAATCAGATTTAGATCTGATTTCACAAAGGGTTGTGATTGGTTGAGAGGAAGAGGAGTTGGATCACAAGCTTAGGTCTATAAATAAGACCCTGCGCCCAACCCTAATTCCTAAGTAAATTGAAGCAATTAGATCCCACGCCCCAAGGCTGCCTCTCCCCTCCTTCTCCATGCCATAGTCTCTTCTTCTCCCTTGCTCTCCACGTCCAAAAGGTGTTTTGGACTTAGGTTGGTGCGATTCAGATCAAGGAAAGGCGATCAAAAGCAAGAAGGCTGCGCTGCTGCAAAAGGACGACTGCAGATCTTCAAAAAGAGTTTTGAAGATCCTCCAGATCAGATCCAGATCTGATTTTTGGAGGTGTGATAGAGAAGAAGAGGATCTCCAGATCCAACCCGAGTGGATACCGGTAGAGGCCAGGCGCTTGCGTGGCTAAGATCCAGAACCTTCCGCTGCAATCAGGATCATCTACAGGGTAATAGGATTACCCAAATCAGGTAAATTAAATTTGATTTAATTTATCTTATTTTATTTTATTTATTAAAATAATAAGAATCAGATCTGAAACATATCAAGATCTGATTGAGATCAAGAGAAAATTTTTGAAATATATCTCTTGATCTAATCAGATCTGGACGAACCTGGACCGGAAATCAGGATTTCCCTTCCCCTTTACGTGGATCGGAGGAATTAGATTTCCGACCTAATCTAAATTAATATTTAATTAGATTTGATCAATTACTCTAAATTAGTCCATCTTTTAAATAACCTTAGGTCTAACCTAATTTATGGACCTAATTCGGCTAACCCAATAATCTACAAGTTTATGATTAATGATGTAGAGTCTTAATTCATAATTCTAGATACTAAATTATTATACTTAATTTTTAATTAAGTTTATAGGCTGAAGGTTAGGGTTTGATATTTTAAAAATATTTTTAATTTTAAAATTTTTTTTATAACTTAGTATTGTTCATCAATTGAGTCGACTCATTTTAAAATTAAATCATCTCAATTCATAAACAACACTAGTTGTAGGATTTAATCTGAAACTATGTACACTACATAATCATGAAATCATGAATCAAACTTTATGTAATTATGCATTCATGATCATAAATCAGATTAAAGTCTAATAAAATTAAATTATAAAAATATTAGATCAAATCTAGTAATTTCATGATTAAGGATATAGATCAGCAACGTACTACGATAACCTTTTCACTATAGGGGGTAAACCCTACAGCAGGACAACCTGCAGTCCGTACGATCTAGATTTTAATTTTTTAGATCTAATTACTCTAATTATTAGATCAATATTTAGATCAAATCTAAATTATTAATCTAAATATGCAAGCAAATCATGTTTAAAGAACCTAGCTCTGATACTAGTTGAAGAAAATAGTACAGGGTTTGTCATGCTACTTTCAAAAAATATTTCAAAAATAGCAATGATGCAGTAAAAAATAATTAATCTAATTAATTATCTACTAATCATATTAAAGTATTTAATCCTATATATTAGGATCTAAATATAATATACATGCATATATCAATAGATCTGAAAATAAAACTATGTAATAAACTATTTACTACATCTACGTGTTCAGAATACAATACCTTTTTATGGGTAGTCGATCACTGCAATCTGAGTCCACCAGATAATGCTCTAGTATCACGTCAAAACCGCATATATGTCCGACCTCTACAGTTGGTCCACACGGAGCTCCTGATCTCGATCAGTCCCACTGGAGTGCTAGCTCCTCGTCGGGGCCTTCGATGGCTGATCATGATCGATTCGATTGATCGTATACTTTTTGATTTTTTAAATATTCTAGAAAAATAGAACATAAAACTTAGAGGATGATAAAGATGTATTTTAAATTTGGTGGTGATTCGATGCTCACAACACTCGATCTCTCCACCCGAACCCAGATTCTCAAATCTAGGATTTCACTCGGTCCAAAAATACTGACACACTAAAAATCCTATCATGCCCTCTTTGTGTGAATTTTTTCTATGAAATAAGTTTTTATAAAAAGATAACTTTTAGATCTATAATTTCTATTTAGATCATATCTAAAAATAGGATATCCATAAAGGTAAAAATCATAAGAGAAGAGAGGCATAAAGGAAAAAAAAGTGCTATAGGATCCTATTTACCTTCACTCTAGGATTTTTTTCACCTAAAACTGATGCCTAAATACTCTAAAATTTTTACCACATAATTTTAGCCTCTTCTCCTACATGCATAAAAATTCTCATAATTTATTGACATGAATACCATGGAAAAATTGCATGGAAAATGATAAGGATAGAGTGGTTGAGAGATTTTAATCACTCACTTGATTTCAAAAATTAAATGAGCCTCTTATCCTTATCCAACGCCTCCTCCCTTGTGTTTAACATGTAGAAGGACTCTCCTTCTACATGCATATTTTTATTTCTCAAAAAATATTCGACAAATAAAAGGAAGGGCATGAGAAGCAGAGTGGAAAAGTCAAAAATGGTGGGTGCGTGGGAGAATTTGAATTCAAACTTCATTTGACTTGGTTCTAATTGGTTTCAACCAAATCAATTAATTTAGACCTAATTAAACTAGATTAAACCCAACTAAATTAGACTTATCCTAATTCAATAAAATTCTAATAAAATTAGAAATTAATTAGATCTATGTCTTGATCAAATCAGGGTCAAAACTTCCATAGCAATTAGGTCATCTCATGACCTGATCAGGTCAAATCCAATCAAATTAAATTTAATCAAACTTGATTGAATCCTCATTGCTCAATCAAATTGAGCTAATCAATAATTAAATTACCAATTAATCCTTTAAAAAATATCTGAGTCCAAATCAAATGGGTTATTGGGCAATAAAGTCCTAAATCAGTGGGACTCTTGAACCTAGTGTCCCAAACGAATGAAACTCATGATCATAGTCCCAAACTAGTGAAACTCTTGATCAGAGAGTCCCAAATGAGTAAAACTCAGAGTTTCAGTCTAGTAGGACTCTTGATCAGTCCACTCTTGATTCCAAGACTCATGATAATTTTCTTAAGTCTTTTTCTGAAGGGAAATCCTGATTTTTTGGATCAGATTCATTCAGATCAGATTGGATCAAGAGATATATTTAAAAAAAATTTTTCTCTTTGATCCTAATCAGATCTGAAATGTTTTAGATCTGATTATTATTATTTTAGAAATAAAAATAAAATTAGATAAATTAAATCAGATTTAATTTATCTTGATGTGGGTAATCCTATTACCCTGTTGATGATCCTATATGCAGCGGAAGATTCTGGATCTAGCCACGCAAGTGCCTGGCCTCTATCGGTATCCACTCGGGCTGGATCTGGAGATCCTCTTCTTCTCTATCACGTCTCCAAAAATTCAGATCTGGATCTGATCTGGAGGATCTTCAAAACTTCTTTTGAAGATCAGCAGTCGTCCTTTGCAGCAGTGCAGCCTTCTTAGCTTTTGATCGCCTTTCTTTGATCTGGATCGCACCAACCAAGGTCCAAAACTCTTTTGGACGTGGAGAGGAGAGGGAGAAGGTGGTTTGGCATGGAGGAAGAGGGGAGAGGCAGCCTTGGGGGCATGGGAATTGTGATTCAAAACAATACTTTGAGTTGGGCGCAGGGTCTTATTTATAGACTAAGCTGTGATCCAACTCCTCTTCTTCCCAACCAATCACAACCCTTTGTGAAATCAGATCTAAATCTGATTGGTGGGAATAGAGTCCCCTGGATTCCTCCTTAGAGGGTGCCTAAGACCAGTCAAAGTTGGTTCTTAGGAGAACTCTAATTGGAATCCAAAAAGGAGATGGAGTCCTTGTCCAACAAGGACTCCTAGGCGCCTCCAACTTGGGCACACGCCAAGGGTGGCGTGCGCCCTCCTCCTTGCCAGGTTCTGGCAGGGGACAAGGCCCCCACCAGCTCTCCAATAGGTGCATGACATGTGGTCAAAAGTCAAAGTGTCAATGGTCAACATTTGACCAGTCAAAGTAGACTTTTGACCAAAGTCAAAGAACAAGAAATGGCAGGTGACCAAAAATGACAGGTAATGTCTTACAAAATAAGACAACCTTTTCTGACTTGGACAACCTCCAGTCAGACCATATGAAGGCCTCTGATTGAGCACAAACTCCTTTGGCTCAGTCAGGACAACTTATTTATGATAGTAAAAGAAGAACGTTAGGTTCAATCGAGTGCTAGCACGATTTTCCTTGAACCTAATTGAATCTCATTCAGATCAATTGAACTAGATCAGTTCAATTGATGATCACCAGATTCAAACCCTTATTTGTGTGACCCAGTTAGGTTCAGTTCTGTATGGTAATGGGATATGTCATGATCTCTATCATCGACATCATCGAAACTCCTTTCGATGGATCAGAACTCTTCTGATTCGAACAGCTAGAATGATCGATCATCTAAATCATTCTAATTGCTCCCAAAATCCACCAGTGACACCTAGCAGTATATGGTGGCAACCCATCAGAGCTGAATGCGAACCTCTTGGTGCAGCTACCTGTGTGATTAAGTTCTTCTATCTTGAGCCCCGATCAGATTAGGGTTAAGGTAAACTCGTCAAACCCTAGTCTCTGTCATATGATGTAATCATTCGATTCAAGTCCAATGTGAAAATCTAAATAGAAACTCTTTCTATTATTTCACTCTACCATGGCCATGGATTTCTGGACTTGATTCTCATGATCATCATAGGGCTGCTCCTCTACCACCGAGGTAGATAGATTCCATCTTGATGCCATCCAGTTCCTACAATGAACATGCTATAGCCAACATACACCTCAGGGTTCCATATGGCTAGGAGACCGAGTAATGGTGTAGTCAAACTATAACACCCTCAAGGTGAACTGCCGATGCACCTCAGGTCAAAGAACCAGACACACTACTGCAGCATCGAGTCAGTCATTGACGAGAAGGTAGACTCCCTAATGACTACTCGAGGTGGTCACGCTCAGTGCCCTCGTTCTCTAACGAGTACCTGTACTCTCGCTCCGGTGTCTCCACACCGTAGACTCAAGACTCATCTACTAAAGAGAAGCGATTGTACACCAACCTTCCGGATCAATCACCATCCTCGCAATGATCCTATGGTCAGGAAGCAATTTATGAGTTAATAATGATTATTCATGTCTTAAATTTTCAACTCTTGAAAATATGAATTATCATTGCCACTAACTCAAAGGATGTATCACAGACACTAAATACACATATGTGATAGAAAATAACCTATTTATTGATTTTAGTCAAAATTACAATTTTGCCCCTAGAAGTGTATTACAAGTGTCAGCCAATTCTGGCTTCTAGGGCACATATATCTAACAATGGGTCACACACAAAGAGAATTGATTAAGGGTCTAATTAAATTAGACCATGTTTGCAAGATGAATATGCTAGCATATATAGCAAACCCTAGCACTAGGATTCGAATTGGATTCGAATTAGCTTTCCGATTTGGTCTAATTTAGATCCAATTTGAGCCAAATAGGATTTGGTCTTGAGTTGCATTAACCTAGATTGATTGGGCTTTAGATTGGGCACCACCTACCAGCATCCCATGTGCCAGAGAGTCTCTCTCTTATGCATGGGAAGTATTTCATGCGCAAAGCACTCTTTGGCGCATGGAATAAGATGGCACCTACCTTCTTTGACTTTTCCCATATATTATGTCATGTAATTTTTTTTTAATTAGTGTGGACATCAGATATGGGGTGCAGAAGAGTCCTTCTGTAGATGAAAGACTTCTTTTTTCCTTTTAAATTTTTCACCCATGATGTTTTGTCGCCCAAGACCCCTTGCCGCCCAAGACTCCTTGTCGCCTACTCCTCCATTGACGTCTCTTGGACCAAGTCAAAGTCTCTTGGGACTTTTGACTATTCAAAGATTATCTCCACGCCTTCTTGCTGAATGGGCATCCCTTTTTAAAGCCATTGGATGGCTTTGTATCATGATCTAATGGATGAAAAGGGTGGCGCCAAGGATGAAGCATCGCGGCTCTTCATAAAAAAATACGTAGAATTAGTCCGAAGAGTTTTTCTGCTTTAAGGCACCTCTTGGACTAAGTCTATATCTCATTTTTTTTGTGATAAGGCATGAGATTGGCTGATGGGGCATGAGAAATGGAAAAGGAAAGGGCGTGAGATTTTTGTTGGCATCCTTATGTACATTATAAATAAGGGTGTGCATCAAGAGTCCGATGGTGTGAACATTATCTTTTCTTTCTTACAAGAGTTTCTTGTTGTCCAATTTTCTTTCTTCCTTTCTCTCATCTAGACCTTGTCTTTATAAGAATAAGAAGTCATCTTAAGACTAAGAGATTAGGAAGGAAAATTAAGAAGACAAAAGAAAAAGAAAGATAGATAAGGAAAGGCAAGGAAGGTGACATAAAGGCTTAAGAAGGTCTTGCCCATTTAATTGAAGTTCTTATTACAAGAATTTTAATTATATAAATCAGAGGTGCTGGTGTCTTGATCAAGTCTCTGTGTGGGTCAACGTTGGAGGGTGAACACGTGGGCACCTGGTGGAACCCCTGACAAACTACTACCGACAATCAAGGTTAATTTAGGGTTTAGCGATAAGAGGTATGTTCTAATACTTTTTTTTATATTACAAATGCATGTTATATGATTTAATTGCTAATAAGGTGGTCCTAGGGTTTTGGGTTTGGTTTATTTTGATTTCATATTTTGCTTTGAAATCCATGCTTCCGCCCTGTACACCAAACCCAACAATGTGGTCCTTGTCAAGAAGGTAAATGACAAGTGAAGAATGTGCATAGATTTCAAGAATTTGATCAAGGCCTATCCTAAAGATAGCTACCCTTTATTCAAAATTGATTAACTGGTGGACGTAACTTCGGGCCATGAGCTCTTCACCTTCATGGATGCCTTTTCTAGCTATAACCAAATTCGAATGGCACAGGAGGATGAGGAAGAAACTACTTTTATTACTGACTGTGGTCTCTATTATTATAGGGTCATGCCTTTCGGACTCAAAAATGCAGGAGCAACATACTAGCATCTGGTCAATAAGATCTTCAAGGAGCAGATCGGCCGTAACATGGAGGTGTATGTGGATGATATGCTCGTGAAGAGATGAGCTTCAACAGATCACATAGCCGACCTTGAGGAGACCTTCAATGCCCTTCAAAAGTACAAGATGAAATTGAATCCTACCAAGTGCACCTTCGGTGTAACTTTGGAGAAGTTTCTAGGTTTTATGGTGTCAAGGTGTGGGATTGAAGCAAATCTAGAGAAGATTTGGACTATTCAAGAGATGACAGTCCCAAAATCGATCAAAGAAGTTCAGCACCAGATTGGAAAGATGGCAGTCCTGAACTACTTCATCTCGAGGTCGGTCGAGTGATGTATTCCCTTCTTCCAGGTTCTGAAATAGTCGAAGAACTTCTACTGAAATGCTGAATGTCAAAAAATGTTTGAAGGACTCAAGAGCTACCTCAGCTCGCCTTCCTTATTGGCCAAGCCTGAACTAGGAGAAGGATCGTTTTTATATTTGGCAGTCTTTTCGATGGTCCTTGCAGTAGTCCTAGTCAAGGATGAGGCAAAAGCACAGCGGTCGATCTATTACATAAGTCGAGTCTTGAGAGATGCTAAGATCATGTATACTAAGTTAGAAAAACTAACTTATACTCTACTAATTGCTGCCTGAAGACTCTGACCTTACTTTCAGGGGCACACTATAACCCTCCTCACTGATCAGCCAATCAAGGCAGTTCTTCATCGAGTAGGATACCTCCAGAAGAGTCGCATAATGGGCAATTGAACTTACAAAATTTAACATCAACTTCTAACCTCGATCATCGATTAAAGCTCAAATACTAGTAGATTTCATAGTAGAATGCACTATCCCGAATGAGGCCGAACTTGAATAGAATGAAGTCAGCATTCCATGGCTATAGCCGGGCTCCTTTGAAGAAAAGATCGATCTTTCTGAAGGCTTCTGTGCCCTGTATGTTGATAGCTCATCCAATGCTTCAGGCACAGGCACTGGATTGATCATGGTGAACCCGAAGGGAGTCATTGTCGAATACATGCTGCGCTTCAAATTTCTCGCAATGAACAATGGGGCTGAATATGAAACTCTGATAGCAGGACTAAGGATGGTCAAGGAGTTGGAAGCAAACCTTCTCTAAGTGTAAAGTCATTCCCAACTAGTAGTCCGATAAGTTAGTGCTAGTTATGAAGATCGGGAGGAAAGTATGATAAAGTATCTTGAGAAAGTAAAGAATTTGATTTTGGCCTTCAAGAGCTTTAGCATTCAACGGATTCCAAGAGCAGAAAACACCAGAGCCGATCTTATTTCCAAATTGGCCATACTGGCTCTAGTCGAACTACCTAAGAAGGTTTTCTTCAAAGTCCTGAAATGTTCGAATTCGGAAGAACCATAGTCTGTGATGCAGATTGAGCATGAGCCAAGCTGGATTGATCCACTGGTCACTTACCTCAAAGATGGGGCCCTACCTCATAACCCGAAAGAAGCCCAAAAATTAAGGAATTAGGCCTTCCGATATGTTCTCTATGAGGGCAAATTATACAAAAGATCATATTCACTACCACTTTTAAGATGCCTTCGACCCTTCGAGGCCGATTTTGCATTGTGGGAGGTACATGAAGGAATTTGTGGAAAGTCATCTGGATGCTAGATCTCTATCTCACAAGCTACTTCGGCAAGGCTATTACTAACCAACCTTGTATCGGGACTCCCTGGACTATGTTAGAAGGTGTGACCATTGTCAAAGAAATGCTAGTATTTAGAGATGGCCGACCTCCAAGCTTATCCCCATGAGCGCTCCTTGGCCATTTGCACAATGGGGGATGGATATACTTGGCCCCTTTTCGGTGGCATCCAGACAGTGAAAGTTTCACTTAGTTGCAATTGACTACTTTACCAAATGGATCGAGACTGAACCCCTGGCTAAAATTACTGAAGCAAAAGTGTTGGACTTTGTCTGAAAGTCAATTGTTTGCAGGTTCGGCTTACCTTGGACCGTCATAATAGATAATGGATGGCAATTTGCTAGAGCAAAATTCATCAAGTTCTGTAAAGACTTGAATATCTCTCATAATTTTACATCAGTGGCACATCCATAGACAAATGGTGAGGTCGAAGTAACCAACAAAACTCTATTGCAGGGAATCAAAGAAAGACTTGAGAAGGCAAAAGGGACTTGGGTAGATTAACTCTGGGCATACCGAACTACCTAAAGATTGCCAACTCGAGAGACTACATTTGCCTTGCCCTTTAGGATAGAGGTGGTCATCCCAATAGAACTGAAACTTCCATCAGCACGAGTCATGGCATTCAACGAGCAATAGAATTCACAAGATCTCAGGGCCAACCTCGACTTGCTGGAAGAAAATGGAATGTAGCTCAATTTCGGATGGTGGCCTACAAGCAGAAGGTAGCACGCTACTACAACTCAAGGGTCAGAGGCAAAACATTCAAAATGGGAAGATTTGATACTTCGATGAGCAGCTATCTCATAACCTCAGAACCAAGAAAAGCTCGCTCCGAATTGGCAAGGCCCTGTTAGATATGTGGTCCTTAGAAGCCAGAATTGGCTGACACTTATAATACACTTCTAGGAAAAAAATTATAATTTTGACTATAAATAATAAAATAGATTATTTTCTATCATAAATATATATTTAGTGTCTGTGATACATCCCTTGAGTTAATGGCAATGATAATTCTTATTTTCAAGAGTTGAAAATTTAAGATAAGAATTTTCATTATTAACTCATAAAATGCTTCTGACCATAGGATCATCATGAGGATGGTGATTGATCTGGAAGGTTGGTATACAATCACTTCTTCATAGTAGATGAGTCTTGAGTCTACGGTGTAGAGACATCAGAGTGAGAGTATACGTACTCATTAGAGAACGAGGGCATTGAGTATGACCACCTCGAGTAGTCATAAAGAAGTGTACCTTCTCATCGATGACTGACTCGAAGCTGCAGTGGTGTGTCTGGTTCTTTGACTTGAGGTGTATCGATGGTTCACCCTGAGGGTGTTATAGTTTGACTACACCATGACTCGATCTCCTAGCCATTCAAAATCTTGAGGTGTATGTTGGCTATAGCATGTTCATTGTAGGAATTGGATTACACCAAGAGGAAATCTATCTATCTCGGTGGATGAGGAGCAGCCCTATGATGATCATGAGAATCAAGTCCACAAGCCCATGGCCATGGTAGAGTGAAATAATAGAAAGGATTTCTATTAAGATTTTCACATCGAGCTTGAATCGAATGATTAAATCATATGATAGAAATTAGGGTTTGACGAGTTCACCTTAACCCTAATCTGATCGGAGCTCAAGATAGAAGAACTTAATCACACAGGTAGCTGCACTAAGAGGTTCATTTTTAATTTTGATGTGTTGCCACCATATACTGCTAGGTATCACTGGTGGATTTTGGGAGTAATTAGAATAATTTAGATGATCGATCATTCTAGTTGTCTGAATCAGAAGAGTTCTAATCCATCGAAAGGTGTTTCAATGATATCGATGATAGAGATCGCGACATATCCCATTACCATACAGAACTAAACCTAACTGGGTCACACAAATAAGAGTTTGGATCTAGATATCATCAATTAGACTAACCCAGTTTAATTTATTTGAATTAGATTCAATTAGGTTCAAGAAAATCATGCTAGCACACGATTGAGCCTAACGTTCTCCTTCTATTATCATTAAAAGTTGTCTCGACTGAGCCAAATGAGTTTGTGCTCACTCAAGTACCTTTACTTGGCCTGACTGGAGCTTGTCTAGATTAGAAAAGGGATGTCTTAATTTATGAGATAAATTTGAGACAATACCTGCCATTTTCCATCATCTGCTAATTCTTGTCTTTTGACTTTGGTCAAACATTGACCTTTGACCCTTGGACATCTACCTATGTGTCATGCACCTATTGGAGAGAAGATAGGGGCTTGTCCCCTTGCTAGATTTTGGAAAGAAGGGGGTGCATGCCTAGGGAGGCATGGACCCATGGATAGGGACAACTGGAGTCCCATACGGATGGGACTCCAGGTTGCTTCTTGGATTCTACTTAGGTGACCCCTTAGCTATAGACTTTGACCAGTCTTAGGTGCCATCTAAAGATGAACTAGTGGGGCTCTCATCTGATCAAATCAGGTGATGTCATCCCACCAATTAGATTTAGATCTGATTACATGAAGCAACGTGATTGATCGGAATGATGTGGCACTGCATAGCACAGCTGGGTCTATATAAACCCCATCTATGCCCAACCTAAAAAGAGTTCTCTTTTAGCCCATGCCCCCAGGCTGCCCCTCTCTCTCCTCCACACCATCTTCTGATCCTCTCTCTCTCTTCTCCATGCCCAAGGGTAGTTGGGCTTCAGTTTGGTGCGATCCAGGCAAGAAAAGGCTATCGAGAAAGGAAGAAGGCAGCACTGCTGTAGAGACGACTGCTGATCTTCAGAAGGAATTTTGAAAATCCTACAAATCAGATCCAAATCTAATTTTTGGAGAAGTGATAAAGAAGAAGAAGATCTCTAAATCTAGCCTGAGTGGATATCGGTAGAGGCCAGATGCTTGCATGGCTAGATCCAGAACCTCAAGCAATCAGCAGGATCATCAAAGGGTAATCGAATTACCCAACATCAAGGTATAATTAAATCAAATTTAATTTATTTTTATTTTTATTTTTAATTTTTAGATCTATAAAATTAGATCTAAAATATTTTATATCTAATTTAGATACACATGAGAAATTTTTAAAATATCTCTCTGGATCTGATCAGATCTGAACGAATCTGATCCAGGAAACTAGAATTTCCCCTTCAATTAGATATTTCGGTTATATCCAGATCTCCATAGCCCCTAATGATCAGGAAAAGACCACATTCACCTATCCATTTGGTACCTTTGCTTATAGGTGCATGCCCTTTGGACTATGTAATGCTCTAGCAACCTTTCGGAGATGTATGATCAGCATTTTTTTCGATATGGTTGAACAATTTTTAGAAATTTTCATGGATGACATTTTTGTGTTTGGTCCTACCTTCTCCAAATGTTTAAACCATCTAAGAATAGTCCTAGGAAGATGTAAGGAGAAGCATTTAGTTCTTAATTAGGAAAAATGCCAATTCATGATTAGAGAAGGTATAGTTCTTGGCCATGTTATTTCAAAAAGGGGAATAGAAGTTGATAGGGCCAAAGTTGATCTGATTGCAAGTCTTCCACCACCCAAGACTATTAAAAATATTCATTCATTCTTAGGACATACTATATTTTATAGAAGGTTCATACCTGATTTTAGCAAAGTAGCTCACCCTTTGATGAATTTGTTAGCGAAAGAAGCAAAATTTGAGTTCCTTGAATCTTTTGAATTCCTTAAAAAGGTACTCATTTCAGCTCCCATCATTCATCCACCTATCTGAACCAAATCTTTTGAACTCATGTGCGATGCATCTGATCATGCTATAGGTGCAGTCTTAGGTCAAAGAATCAATAAGCTGCTGAGAGTTATTTATTATGCCAGTAAAATATTAAATGATGCACAGCTAAATTATACCACTACTGAGAAGGAGTTCTTAGCCATTGTCTTTGCCTTAGAGAAATTTAGATCTTGTTTGGTTGGATCCCATGTTATTGTCTATATCGATCACTCAGCCATTAGACATCTCCTAGCAAAGAAAGATGCTAAGGCACATTTAATTCGCTGGATCTTGGTCCTTTAAGAATTTGACCAGAAAATTAAAGATAAGAAACGGTCAGAAAATGCAGTTGCTGATCACTTATCCCAAATCATAGTTGCACCATCTATTGAACCACCCATCAATGAGTATTTTCCTGATGAACAACCCATGTCTGTGTTCACTGAATCTTGGTATGCTGATATTGTGAATTATTTAGCCATTGGTAAAATTCCTTCCCATTGGACTAGTCAGGATAAACATAAATTCTTTTCCCAAGTAAAGTATTTCATTTGGGATGATCCATATCTATTTAAACAGTATCCTGATATGATCATTAGGAGGTGTGTCCCGGATAATGAGGTTAAAAGTATTCTATCATTTTGCCAGGACCAAGCATGTGGTGGTCATTTCGCATCCAAGAAGACTGCTGCCAAAGTACTTCAATGTGGATTTTATTGGCCTAATTTATTTAAGGATGCACATGTGTACTGCTAAAGTTGTGATCGATGCCGACAAATGGATCGAATTACAAAGAAAGATATGATTCCCCTCAATCCAATCTTGGTAGTTGAAATTTTTGATGTCTAGGGAGTTGATTTTATTGGACCATTTTCAAATTCCTTCGGAAATGAGTATATCTTAGTAGCTGTTGATTATGTTTCCAAGTGGGTAGAAGCTATTCCATATAAATCCAATGATAGCAAAGTGGTCATTAAATTTCTTAAGAAAAATATTCTCTCTCGCTTTGGTATCTCTAGAACAATCATTAGTGATCGGGGAACACATTTTTGCAATCAACCCTTTGCCACTCTAATGAAAAATTATAATGTTACCCATAAGTTGGCCACACCTTATCATCCTCAAACAAGCGGGCAAGTAGAAGTGTCCAATAGATAAATCAAATAAATCTTGGAGAAAACTGTTAATGCCAATAGAAAGAATTGGTCTGTGAAATTAGTTGATGCACTTTGGGCATACTGCACCGCCTACAAGACAAATCTAGGAATGTCTCCTTATAAGATTGTGTTTGAGAAACCATGTCACTTGCCTGTTGAGTTAGAACATAAAGCCATGTGGGCAATAAAGAAATTAAATATGGATCTTGACGTAGCCGGAACCCATAGGAAGCTTCAGATAAATGAATTAGAAGAACTAAGAAATGAAGCTTACGAGAATGCCAAGGTATACAAGAAATGGATGAAACTATTTCATGATCAAGCAATTCATAGAAAATCTTTTACTCTTGGGCAAAAAGATTTATTGTATAATTTGAGGTTACATCTTTTTTCTAGAAAGCTTAGGTCTAGATGGACAGGACCTTTCGTGGTTAAAGAAACCTTCCCATATGGGGCTGTCGAAATTAAAAACTCAAGTAATGGTGTTACTTTCAAAGTTAATGGTCAACGATTAAAACCATTCTTAGAACTGCCTACTAAATCTATGGAGGAAGCCATGGTTCTTTATGAACCAACATATCTCGATTAGTCTGTTATCACTATTTAGTCTGGTTGAAGATTTTAAACTTAGCGCTCCTGGGAGGCAATCCAACTTCTTTCTTTCTAATTAGTTTTCTTTTTAGCATTATCAGATCAAATAAGCTCCATTAGCTATGTTGGGGGAAGAGCTCAAGAAAATTCTTCCTCAGGTGTCCTCATTTTCTTTTATACCATATCATGCTTATAATTAAAAATTATTTTCTTAGGTGAATAATAAGCAAAATAAGTAAATAATTGGATGCTACCCTTACCTTCTTAATCTTACACTTGTCAATTTTGGACTTAAGTTAAATCACACACTTTTGATAAGTAATTGATTGAATAGTCTAGATGATTTATGAAATGATGAGGGGCAAAATATTAATAGACTCAAGTAAAGAGGGCAAGTAAGAATGAAATCAGTTTTCGGATAATTTCAACCCTCCTATTTGCATCAAAGAAGAATCTATTTCTTGGATATGAGTAGGTATTAGTAAATGCAAAGTTCCCTTTATTATAATAATAATAAAATAAAATAAAATAAAATAAAATAAAAGAGATAATAAAAGCAAATTTTAAGCATTGTTTCATCGAGTAACCAGGCCTCCTCGCCTAAGTAAGTGTTGAGTCTCGCATCAAAAAGTGGAGGTGTGAAGAAACTTTGCTATATAACCAGCTTTGACCTATAGCCTTTCTGACTCAAGCCAGTAAGCCTGAGGGGTGTTCTACACCTAATGCCCTAAGGCCAACTGGTCTGGGAGATATTGGTCAAAAACTTGTTACAAGAGTCAAATACAAAGCTTAAGAGATTAAGGCATTGCAAGGTTTGTACATTCAAAAAATAATAATAATAATAATAATAGTAATAATAAGAGGAACTTACTTGCATAAAAATAATATCTCACCACTCCAATGGAGTAGAGGATTCAGAAATAACAGTAGGAGTTGGTCAAGAACTATCCTTGAAAAATGAGGAGTTTGCACTTCACTAATTTATTTGAGGCTATTAATACCCTAATGACTTATTTCATCTACTATCTAATGGAAAATCTTCTACTTATAAAAAGGATATGAGAACAACCTTTAAGTCCAGTACACTTGTGTATGATATTAGAAGTTTTTTGTAGCCTTTTTTAAATTATCTTTACTCGAGGATGAGTAAGATTTAGGTTAGGGGAGTGATAAATGCATAAAAATTAAATATAAGTGGATTAATTTATATATCAAATTAACTTATTTAATTAAAATTGATACTTTATGTAGTATTTTGAATGAAAACACATGCCAACATGAATTGCAGGCTTTTAGGATTCCAACGGTATGATCAAAACTGAAATTGGAGGTCAAACAAAGTCAGAAGATCAGTTCTTGCACAAATTTCAAAGTAGTCATCCCTAACCTTCAACCTTCAACTTCCATGACTGTTGGTCCATGGAATAGGGCTGTGGACTACAGGCCAATCCGATCGTTCGATCATCTTCTTAAAATAACCATTTGCTCTCGCCGTTGCTGGAAACTTGCTGCCAGCAGCTCACCTCCATCCACCTTGCCGATCTTTAGAAAAAATTCAAGAAAGGGATAGTTTCTTTTCTTTCAACGTTTCAACCATTGCCACCTTGTCGGAATCCATCGAAGATGCTAGAGAAAGCCACCCTTTCCCCTTTCTTCTCTGCATCCGACTAAGCAACGATCGCCAGAGTTGATTGAAAGTTCACCAAGCCGATCGATCGAACGCCCAAGCTCCATTGCTCATGGTCAAGATCCTTCGTCGTCATCGCTCGCACGAAGTCAATGCTCGTCGAAACAACCTCCCATGCACGGCCCGAAAGCTCTCCACCCGACAATCGATCGCAGCCTCCTTCTTGCCCATTCGATCGTCGCCCCCAGCTTCATAACAAACTGTCCGATCTTCCTCCATGCTATCATGCCACCCCATCCTCGTGTCTAGATAAATTGTCTCCCAATAGCGAAGCTCCTCCCTTCTGTTTGATTGTCGGGTGCTTGAGTTGTCCGAAAGAAGAAAGTTATGGATAGCTCTAAGAAAATAGAAGTGGGTGCGATGCAACGATCCAGCGGATAGCTCTGAGAAAATAGAAGTCGTTAAAGCAGATTGAGATGGAAAACCAACTATATTTTTATGCGGGGCCGACGCGCTCTCCTTTGCCTATAAAAAAATAATAACTCTTCACTCCGGGAGGAGAAAAGAATGAGAGCAAGTGATTTTTTTTAGAAGTATTTCCCAACCCATCTACTTCCTTCTTCTTGTCCTTCAGAAAGAGAGAAAGCTAGAGTTATTTAGTTTATTTCTTTTGTAATTCCAAGCCCCTGTCAATGGCTTAGGAGTTAAATAGTATGTCATTTTTTTGGCAACAAATTTTTATTTTTATTTTAATTTTAGCATTAGGTTAGTTTATATTCATGCTATTTAAATTATGCAATTAAATTTTTGCTATTAGGCTACTTTAAATTTTTGCATATATTTAAAAATTAGAAACATGAATTGTAGCTAGTAGTGTAGGAATTTAGTTTTTACTTTTAAATTTATTTTCAAATTTTAATCTAAATAATGTCTAGTTAAGCAAACCCCTAGGGTTGGCGATGAAGCTATACCATGACTAGAAGTATCTTCTCTTAGGATCTCTCATCTTAATTTTAAAAGGAGACCTTCCTTCTTTTTAAATTCTTGCCAAGAAACTTAATGAACTATTATTGGGTTTCAAGAAAGGGATAGTTTCTTTTCTTTCAATGTTTTAACCATCGCCACCTCATTGGATTCCGTTGGAGATGCTGGAAAAAGCCACCCTTCCTCCTTTCTTCTCTACATCCGACCAAGCAACGGTCGTCGGAGTTGATTGAAAGTTCACCAAGCCAACCGATCAAATGCCCAAGCTCTATTACTCATGGTCAAGATCCTTCGTCATCATCGCTTGCACGGAGTTGATGCTCACCGGAACCACCTCCCATTCACCGCCCGAAAGCTCTCCACCCAACAATCGATCACAACCTCCTTCTTGCCTGTTCGGTCATCGCCACCACCTTGATAATGAGCCGCTTGATCTTCCTCCATGCCATCGTGCTGCCCCATCCTCGTGTCCAGTTAGATTGTCTCCCAATAGTGTAGCTCCTCCCTTCTGTTTGATTGTTGGGTGCTTGAGTTGTCCGAAAGAAGAATGTTACGAATAGCTCTGAGAAAATAGAAATGGGAGCAATGTGACGATCCAGTGGATAGCTCTGGAAAAATAGAAGTTGTTGAAGCAGAATGAGATGGGAAACCAACTCTCTTTTTACGCATGGCCAACACACTCTCCTTCGCCTATAAAAAAATAATAACTCTTCGCTTCGAGGGGGGGGGGGTAGAAAAAGAATGAGAGAAAGTGATTTTTTTTGAGAAGTATTTCCCAACCCATCTACTTCCTTCTTCTTGTCCTTCAGAAGGAGAGAAAGCTAGAGTTATTTAGTTTATTTCTTTTGTAACTCCAAGCCCCTGTCAATGGCTTAGGAGTTAAATAGTATGTCATTAAGATTGTTTAATTTTTCTAGCAATAAATTTTTATTTTAATTTTAATTCCAGCATTAGGTTAGTTTATATTCATGCTATTTAAATTATGCAATTAAATTTTTGCTATTAGACTTGTTTAAATTTTTGCATATATTAAAAAAATAAAACATGAATTCTGACCAGTAGTGTAGCAATTTAGTTTTTACTTTTAAATTTATTTTCAAATTTTAATGTAAATAATATCTAGTTAAGCAAACCCCTAGGGTTGGCGATGAAGCTAGACCATGACTAGAAGTATCTTCTCTTAGGATCTCTCATCTTAATTTTAAAAGGAGACCTTCCTTCTTTTTAAATTCTTGCCAAGAAACTTAATGAACTATTATTGGGTTTCAATCTCTTTATAGTTCATATTTGATTCAGTGCAAGAAGGGCAAAGAAAGAAGGCTCAATAATACTTATATTCTATTCTTTTCTTTCTTGTAAAATCTTGATGGGTTATAATTGAGTTTTAATCTCTTCATAATTCATACTTGGTTGATACAAAGAAAGGAATTTGGAGGATATCATTAGGGAGATCAGTAGAAAAGATTTTCTAAAACATTGGTCTAGTGGATTCAAAAATCTTAGGCTTTTACATTATTTATTCCTTCTATATTTCATTAACTTGTGATCATTCCTGGTGGACCTTGCCTGAGCAGGGGTATAGATATAGTTTAAATACCATTTTCTCATGGGATCGATCTGTACTCACTGGACGTGCTACTCTGTATACCGTGCACTTACGGTTATAACTTCAAAAGTTCACAACACTAGACACACCACTATAGCTTCGAGCCAGCCATTGACGAGAAGGTAGACTTCCTCATGACTGCTCAAGTGGTCACGCTCAGTGCCCTCGTTCTCTAGCGAGTACCTGTATTCTCGCTTCGGTGTCTCTACACCATAGACTCAAGACTCATCTATCCTAAAGAAGAAATCGTACATCAGTCTTTCAGATCAATCACCATCCTCATGATGATCCTATGGTCGGGAGTATTTTATGAGTCAATAATGAAAATTTATGTCTTAAATTTTCAACTCTTGAAAATATGTACTGTCATTACCATTAACTCAAGGGATGTATCACAGACACTTTCAAATGCACACTATGATAGAAAATAATCTATTTTATTATTTATAATCAAAATTATAATTTTGCCCTTAGTTGTGTATTACAAGTATTAGCCAATTATGGCTTCTAGGGCACACATATCTAATAGTTCGGCTACTGAAGGAGTCCGAGAGGTTCGATCATTGGAGGAGTTCGGCTACTGAAGAAATCTGGGAGGGGTTCGATCACTGGAGGAAGAATTCTCGATCGAAGCTCTTTCATAATTACCAGTTATATTGGACTAAGCATGAGATTGGACTTCGGCGAGAGTGGAGTTTATCTCCAATAATAGTCTCCCTACTCTCGAGTTTGAAATTTGAAGGAAGAAAGCATAAAAAGATGACTGTCGAAGTTTTTTTTGGGCTCTGCACTCATTAAGGTTGAAGCTTAGGGGAGATCTTATCTTCTATTGAAGTCAAAGCTCAGAAAAGATTTTATCTTCTATTGAAGTTGAAGCTCGGAAGAGATCTTATCTTCTGTTGAGGTTGAGAGAGATCTTATCTTCTTTTGATGTTGAAGCTCGGGGGAGATCTTATCTCTAGCCGAGCTTGAAGGAGATCTTATCTCCTATTCAAGTTGAAGCTCAAGGGATATCTTATCTTCAATCGAGGTTGAAGGAGATCTTATCTTCTGGTGAGGTTGAAGTTCAGAGGAGATTTTATCTTCAGTCAAGGTTGAAGCTTGAGGGAGATCTTATCTCTAGTCGAGGTTGAAGTAGATCCTATCTTCTATTAAAGTTGAAGCTCGGGGAAGATCTTATCTCCGATCGAGGTTGAAGGAGATCTTATCTCCTATTAAGGTTGAAGTTCGGGGGAAATCTTATCTCTGACCGAGATTGAAGGAGATCTTATCTTCTATTGAGGTTGAAGCTCGGGGGAGATCTTATCTCCGATCGAGATTGAAGAAAATCTTATCTCTTCTGAATTCTAGGTCATGAAAGTATTATTCCTCCAAGCTTCTTCAAGTAATAGATTCTGGGCCGGACGATCTCCTTAACTTTATATAGGCCTGAAGGAAAAATCCTGATTTTTTGGATCAGGTTCGTTCAAATCTGATCGAATCGAGAGAGGTAATTCAAAAATTTCTTTCATATATCCAGATCAGATCTAAGACATTTCAGATCTAATTTTATAGATCTAATAAATAAAAATAGAAATAAAAATAAATTAAATCTGATTTAATTATACCTTGATGCTGGGTAATCGAATTATTCTTTAATGATCCTGCTAATTGTCTGAGGTTATGGATCTAGCCACGCAAGCGCCTGACCTCTATCGGTATTCACTCAAGCTGAATCTAGAGATCTTCTCCTTCTTTATCATTTTTCCAAAAATCAGATCTAGATCTGATTTCAAGGATCTTTAAGACTCCTTCTGAAGATTAGCAGTCGTCTACACAGCAATGCTGCCTTCTTCCTTTCTCGTTAGCCTTTTCTTACTTGGATCGCACCAAACTAAAGCCCAACTTTCCTTGGGTATGGAGAAGAGAGAGAGAGGATAAGAAGATGGTGTGGAGGAAGGAGAGGGATAACCTTGGGGCATGGGCTAAGAGAGAACGCTTTTTAGGTTGGTCAAATAGGCGTTTATATAGACCCTACTGCGTCATGCAGTGCTACATCATTCTGGCCAATCACGTTGCTTCATGCAGTCAGATCTAAATCTGATTGGAGGGATGATATCAGCTGATCCAATTAGATGAGAGCCCCACTAATTCATCCTTAGATGGTGCCTAAGACTGGTCAAAGTCTATAGCTAAGGATCACCTAAGTAGAATCCAAGAAGCAACCTGGAGTCCCATCCGTATAGGACTCTAGTCATCCGTATCCATGGTAGGCGTGCACCCTCTTCTTTCCAAAATCTAGCAAGGGGACAAGCCCCTATCTTCTCTCCAATAGGTGCATGACACGTGGGCAGATGTCCAAGGGTCAAAGGTCAATGTTTGACCAAAGTCAAAAGACAAGAATTAGTAGGTGATGAAAAATGGTAGGTGTTGTCTCAAATTTATCTCATAAATTAAGACATCCCATTTCTAACCTGGACAAGCTTTAGTCAGACCAAGTAAAGGTACCCGAGTGAGCACAAACTCATTTAGCTTTAGTCAAAACAACTTTTTAATGATAATATAAGGGGAATGTTAGGCTCAATCTTGTCAGATACCATAACTGACATATACTGTATTGCCATTTATGTACACGGGGTTCTATATAGCCACTGCTGTAATGTCTGAGCAATATCAGTCAAACTTCCAGGTGAAGAACACTGGAGGTTCTATGAAATATACCTTAATACTTGAGAGAACTTAAATTATGTTGTTGGTCTTTGGTAATAGAGAACTCTAAGTCCAGGATTACAGACTCAGATTTTTATGTACCAATTGTAGATATCGAAAGTCGACATCTGAGAGTTGTTTGTATTGTAATAGTGGGCTGTCAGTTTGAAAAATTCCAAGTAGACTGTGATAGCAGATTTCCACATGAAAGCAGAATACTCGCTGCGTCAGAGCTACAAAGGAGGGCATCGTATAGAAGTTGTCACGAGATTAAGAGTGATGCCACTCAGATGCCATTTCTCTGTACTGCGACAACAATGGTGCCATTAGCCTGCAAGAAGCTGAGTCTCATTCAAAAAGATTGCCACAGCATCTTTACTGACGTAAGTGACGATAAGTAATCTCTAATTTCACCAATCAATCTCGTGAACTTGTGGTTTCGTTCGAGATAATGATTGTATATCATCACGATCCGCAGTCACTATGTGTGTGTAGTAGGTTCTCGAGTCTATCACGTAAGATAATGTGGTGAGATCGCGTACTTGGTACAATAGGCCGTTTATGTCGCGATGTCTGCTCCAGCAAGTAACGAATTCTAGAAAGGTCTTCCATATGCATAACTCTAAGGTATCGAAAGTATGGAGAACTTTAGATTCATATGATAACTACGCTCTCACAAATTCAGACGAGCATCTTGATAGGTCATGGTGATCGAGAGTTTTTCATCTAAAATACATTTGGCTTGAGTTTGTCCCCCATAGATGCTCACGAATGTCGCAACACTTAGTAGTACAACCTTATAACTTACGTTCGAGGGCATAATAAATATTAGGTAGGAATTCTATCGACACTTGCATATAAATAAAAGGAGAAATTATTTTCTAGTGTATCAACCTCTTGGAATGTTGCAGCATATCTAGTTTAGTGTATGTTGTGAATACATTAATCTCCTTTGATCGTATATCTATTGAGCTAATATACACCGTCTTATTTTAACAGGTTAGAGATTAAGAGTAGAATTATTTACCTAGCATTATCGAAGCGCACATAATTTTTTATTCTCAATTAATTGATAATCTTCAATCTAATTTCTATTCAAGTCTGAAAAATGCTCGCTGAACCGTAGGATTCATATTACTAGTTGAGGAACTTCTTTCCTGATTGATATTTTTAGCGTCTATGCTGTGCACAATGGGCTTTAATGTGGAGTCATTGAATATCCGGTCTCCTTAGGTGATGCATATAGTGAGATGGCTCTCTCTGTAGATCTATTCTGCACCGAGTGTATAGACTAGCCATTATGCCACGTGAGTGTTACAGGTGGTCCATCCACAATTCTTATATATGAAAGAACAGTGTACTGAAGTCCTATAGCACTACAACCTTAGGATTCGTAGATGGCTAGGAAAGGCATAGTGATTTCGAGTAGCATGTCCTTAGGATCAGATAACTAGTTTACTTATACCTACGAAAAAGTTCGTTAAAGTCATTCTGTGCGTCGATCACGCACTGATGTTGCACCTACAGATGCAAGAATCGCGAGGCACACACCATGTGCAGCTTTCAAGTCAGTAAAAGTATGTGCTAATCAGTACGAGAGTAGACTTCTTATGACTACTCGACGGTGGTCCTTGTCTCAGTCAACTCGTTCTCTAATGTTGCATAAAATCTGGTCTTTGGTTTCATGATCTGAGTGCAAATCGGGCCCACAGTTACCAGGAGATAGTTGGAATACCCTGATCGATAAACTCTCACTCTGGTGTTCTTGATACCATTAGACTCAAGACTCATCTACTATGAAGAAGCGATTATACATCAATCTTCCAAATCAATCACCATCCTCATGATGATCCTACGGTCAGGAGCATTTTATGAGTTAATAATGAAAATTCTTATCTTAAATTTTCAACTCTTGAAAATAAGAATTATCATTGCCATTAACTCAAGGGATGTATCACATACACTAAATTTACATTTGTGATAGAAAATAACTCATTTTATTATTTGCAGTCAAAATTATAATTTTGCCTCTAGAAGTATATTATAAGTGTTAGCCAATTCTGGCATCTAGGGCACACATATCTAACAAACTCCCACATGACCTAAAGCCAATTGGCTACAAATCTAAGTCCCATCTTCTTAAGATGGACTTCGATCTTCTGCTGGCCCAACGGCTTTGTAAGCGGATCCACCACATTATCTACGGAGTCGACTCTCTTGACCTCGATGTAACCCTTCTCGAGGTAATCGTGGATGAGGTAGTATCGTCACTCGATGTGCTTGAATTTTTGATGAGACCTCAGCTTCTTAGCAAGGGCTATGGCACCATTGTTGTCGCAGTACAGAGAAATGGCATCTGATGGCATCACTCTAATCTCTGTGACAAACTTCTTATACCAGAATGCCTCCTTTGTAGCTTCTGACGCAGCGATGTATTCTGCTTTCATGGTGGAATCTGCTATCACAGTCTACTTGGAATCTTTTCAACTGACAGCCCCACTATTACATACAAACAGACTCTCAGATGTCGACTTTCGATCATCTACATTGGACATAAAATCTGAGTCTGTATATCCCTGGACTTAGAGTTCTCTATTACCAAAGACCAACAACATATTCTTAGTTCTTCTCAAGTACTTAAGGATATATTTCATAGAACTCCAGTGTTCTTCACCTGGATTTGACTGATATCTGCTCATGACATTCACAGCATGTGCTATATCAGATCGTGTACATAACATGGCATACATGAGGCTCCCTATTGCTGAAGGTTAAGGGATCTTGCTCATGCGTTCTATTTTCTTAGGTGTGCTAGGGCACATCTTCTTGGAAAGATGAATGCTATGCCTTAAGGGTACCAAACCCCTCTTAGAGTTTTTCATGCTAAACCTCTTTAGCACTTCCTCTATGTACATCTTCTGTGAAAGTCCTAGCATCCTATTCAGTCTATCTCTATAGACCTTAATTTTCAGAATAAAGGATGCTTCTCTTAGGTCTTTCATAGAGAATTCTTTAGATAACCACATTTTAATTATGGTCAACATGGGAACATCATTTTCAATAAGGAGGATGTCATCCATGTACAATATAAGACAACAGTGCTCCCACTGGCCATTTTGAAGACACATGGCTCCTCCTCATTCTTGATGAAATCAAATAATTTGATTACATCATTAAAATGAGTATTCTAGCTTCGAGATGCTTGCTTAAGTCCATATATGGACCTTTGCAGCTTGCGTACCTTGTTATCATCATCACTGGATGTGAAACCTAGCGGTTGTTCCATATAGATATCTTCCTCAAGATATCCATTTAAGAGTACCATTTTTACATCCATTTGCCATATTTTATAATCAAAATAGGCTGCAACAGCAAGCAATGCACGAATATATTTTAGCATAGCTACTGGCGAAAAGGTATCCTAATAGTCAATGCCATTGCGTTGACTATAACCTTTTACCACTAATCTAACTTTGAATGTCTCCACATTCCCATCTGCATCAATCTTTCTCTTGTAGATCCATTTACACCCAATAGGTACTATACCTTCTGGTGGATCAATCAAGGACCAGACTTGGTTTGAGTGCATTGAGTCAATTTTTGACTTCATTGCCTCCAACCATTTTTCGAAGTCGATATCCGATATTGCCTTATTATAGATTTTGGGATCATCACCATGAACCCCATTACCTACTAGGAATATTTTCTCTATTTTCTCTGAAATAGTACCTAAGTACCTCTCAGGAGAATGGAAAACTCTTTTCGATCTACAAGATGGAGGAGGTAGTGATTGGATTGGCTTAACCTGATTTGGTTCCATTGGGTCCTTAGCTCGTTTCTCTTGTGAGACTTTCTCATCGAGCTTGATCTGCTTTCCAATGCCGCTATCTTGAATAAACTATTTTTCAAGAAAGATGGCATGTCGACTCACAATCACATTGTGATCTTTTGGAATGTAGAAATAATATCCTAATGACTCTTTAGGATATCCTATAAATCAAGCTCTAAAGGACCTAAAGTCTAACTTGTCCATTTGTTGTCTTTTGACATGAGTCGGACAATCCCAAATTTTGAGATGACTCAGACTTGATTTTTTACCATGCCATATCTCATACGGTGTAGTAGGAACAGTTTTAGAAGGAAATCTATTCAGTAAGTATATTGCAGTTAACAAACAGTATCCTCAAAGAAAATCAGGGAGGTCTATGAAACTCATCATAGATCGGACCATATCTAATAGAGTCCGATTCCTCCGTTCTAAAATTTCATTGAGTTAAGGTGTTCCAGGTGGAGTCCATTGAGAGACTATTTCATTTTTCTTAAGATAGTCTAGGAATTTCCGACTAAGGTATTCACCTCCTCGATCTGATCAAAAAATCTTAATGATTTTTCCTATTTGCTTTTCCACTTTATGTCTGAATTTCTTGAACTTTTCAAAAGCTTCAGACTTATGTCTCATAAGATACACATACCCATACCTAGATAAATCATCAGTAAAGGTTATGAAGTAGACAAAGTTGCCTCTAGCCGGCATATCAAATGGGCTGCACACATCAGTATGTACTAGGGCAAGAAGATCCATGGCCCTTTCCCCATGTCGTACAAAAGGGAGCTTAGTCATTTTGCCATGAAGATAAGATTCACAAATTGGATATGACCAAAAGTCAACGGACTCAATAGCCCGATTTTCTTCAATTTGTTAACCCTATCTTCTGCTATATGATCAAGTCATAGGTGCCATAGATACCTATCATTTGGACTATCTCTAGGTCATTTCGTGGTATTCACATTTTGCTTGATATTAAAAATAGATACATCAATATGTAACTGATAAAGATTGTTAATAAGGAAACCACTTGCAATCTTATTTCTTTCATAAAGAATGTTACAATGGTCCTTAAGAAAACTAATTACATAGCCTTCTAATGCAAGGCAAGAAACAGAAATTAAATTTTTACTTGCTACAGGTACATAATAATAGTCTTTTAACACTTAGTCTAAACCAGATGGTAGTCGAAGAGGGTATGTTCTCATGGCTATGACAGCAACTCTTGCTCCATTTTCGATGCATAGGATCATCTCACTATCCCTCAGCCTTCTGCTATCCTCAAGATTCTACATAGAAGTGCACAAATGAACACTAGAGCCAGAGTCAAGCACTCAACTAGATGTAGAAGAAATCGTAAGGTTAGACTCAATAACGAGCATGCCTCTAGAAGGACCTGCCTCCTTCTTATTCTTTAGGATGGCTAGGTAAGTAGGGTAGTTTTGTTTTCAGCGGCCGTCATTATTGCAATAGAAATACTTTTCTTTGTCAGCGGTCTTCTTCTTTAGCTCTGCATTTTTCTTCTTTCCTCCTTCCACCTTCTGCTTTTTCACAAACTTCTTCTTCTTTTCAAAAGATTTTCTCTTAGAAGAAGTCCGTTCCATAGCAAGCACTGAGCCTTTAGAATCTTTCATAGAAAGCTCAGTGGTAACTAGCATGTTCATAAGTTTGGCTAGAAAATTTTGAAGTTTATGCATATGGTAGTTCATGATGAACTGCTCATATGCATCAGTCAAGGATTGTAGAATTACATCATTCTGCAGATCCAAGTCCAACCTCACTCCAAGCTTCTTAAGCTCTTCCAAGTCCTTGATTATCATTAGACAATGATTTTGGAATGATTGCCCATCATGCATTTTAGCCTTGAATAGTTGTTTAGTGACTTGATACTTGGCTGCGCGACTCTATTCACCAAACATCTCTTGTTGGTGAGCCAACATTTGGTGGGCAATCTTGATATCTTCATGTCAGCGCTGAAGTTCATCAGACATCGAGCCTAACATGTAATATCTGGCCTTATTATCTTCGTTCATCCATTTTTCAAGAGATGCTCTTTGTTCAGTGGATGGACGAGCTGGTAAGGTGGGAGGGTCCTGATCCAATACATGAGTTAACTTTTTGAAACCTAAAATGATTTTGATGTTTCGAAGCCAATCCTTGTAATTAGATTCGGTCAGTCTATGGGTGTCCAGGATTCATGCTAGTGGGTTGGATGTAGACATTTTCCTGTAGAGAGTCAAAGTTTTTAATTAAATATTATAATTAAGACTTAACCAATTTATTTAGAATTTTAATTTTTAAATAAATTAGCTTTCACTATTTTCTTAGATCCCTACACTCGCACTGTAGAAATGCAAAAATCTCCATGAATAATGATTTCTAGTAGATTGTGCGATCCCACCAACTGACACATCACCTCACCTAACAGTTATTGGTGATGGATTAGCCAATGAGTGAACAACTCTTGTTCAATGATTTTCTAAACATGGTGCACCCAAACTTGATCTCTAATTCATGAATCTCATCATGCTCAAAATATTGATCCTAATTGAGTCTCTCATCATTTTAGGAATAATGATTTCAGGAATATTAATCATGGTGCACCCATCATTTGCACAGATTAGATTCTTAATTGAGTCTCTCATCGTTTTAGGAATATTGAGTCTAATCCATCGTCCAGCTCATAGCATCCAATACTTAATAGACATGGTTGCATCTTTTCGGTGCAACTGAACCACTATGACCAGTCGAGATTAATCAACCCCGAAAAGGGCCTGCACATCTACAATGGTGGTAGATCTTAGACTTAATCTTTTCTTAGGGAGATTTGATTTAGGTCTCATTAAACTAGACTTGACATAGTCATAACTATTATGACTAACCTAATGGCATGGGTTAGCCCAGATTATTGATCACCTTAGATCAGAACTAAGCCAACAAACATGGCCAGGTAAGTGAAATTGATAGAAGGGATATGCCATTAACTCGACAAGAATATATTCAAGTCGAGTAGCTCTCAATTAAAAATCAGTCGATCGTATCTGCTAGACTTACCTTAGACATCAAATTATTGAGCCAGAATCAATCAGGTTAGCCTACAATCAGAACTTAACCACTGACGCTTATTAGGTCTTAGCTTTGATCACATCACTCACGTGACCTCGATCTATGAACCCAGAATTAAAATCTATATAGGCTGATAATTAACGCATTGTATATCCCATCTAACCAACTCTTGATTTTGATTCTGAATCAAACCGCTTAGACCAAAATTAATGCTACCCCAAGCCCGAACCAATATTATGAATATATATCTTAGATCTAAAATTATATTATTTTGACCTAATTAATATTTCATATCTAATTTTAATTTAAGTTAGATTTACAAATAAAACATTAAATAAAATCCTAGAAGGTTTCAGGATTTAGGATTTTGCCAGAAAGTAAGTTTTTTGATTCTTCGTAAGGAGAACGTGCAGACTCGCTACACATCATTAAGAAAACACTACAAATGAAGAGGAAAGGCATTTAAAACCACTACTTTAGTTTCTTATGACCGATGGCCAAGGGATACCTTAATCAAAAGAATAAATCTTCAAAACTAGTTGATCTTATCATAATTCAAATATTAAATTTGATTAATTAATACATGTTTTGCATACATCTATGTATCATATCATGCATATTTTGTAGATTAAATTATCTCATAAATATCTTAAAATTAGATTAAATTGATCACATCAAATAAATTTTAAATAGATAATTAGTTAGAACTATTCTACAAACTAGTCCAAACAATGCTCATCGTATTCGTATGATCTAAAAATTAATAATTTTTATTTTTATTTTAAATTTATTATAATATTATAATCATTATAAAATAGAAACAAATAATCTAAATATCATATTTAATCAAAATAATCCAATGATTATGCAAGACTATGTATAGAACTATTTCTATTTTACAACTTGTCAGCATATTATAACTTAATTATATTATTTAAATTTTAAAATTTAAAATTTTTTATTTTTTAGGATTCTACCACATCTATGTTGACATCTAAATCATAATTATTAAATTAAAATAAAATTAAAATTAGATTAAATAATTTAGAGGAATTGGCTTGATACTAGTTAAGGGGAAATTCTAGTTTACTGGATCAGATTCGTTCAGATCCTGATCAGATCCAGGGAGATATTTTAAAAAATTTTCATGTAGTATCTAATTAGATCAAAAATATTTTAGATTAATTTTATAGATCTAATAATTAAAATAAAAGTATAAATTAAAATTGATTTAATTATACTTGATGCTTGGGTTAAATTAATTACTTAATGATCCTGCTCGATTTGCCTTGAGGTTATCGGATGTAGCCACTGCAGCTGCTGCGCATCATATCGATTCACTTCAAGCTTAGATTTAGAGATCTTTCTCTCTCTTTATCATCTTTCTCCAAATAATATAGATCTAGATCTGATTTTAGGGACTTTTTAAGATACCTTCTGAAGCAGCGTATCACTCTAACGCAAGTGCTGCCTTCTTTCCTTTCTCGATAGCCTTTTTACTTCCTGGCGATCGCAGCAAACTAAGCCCAACTACCCTCGGCATGGAGAAGAGATGAGAGAGGGATAAGAAGATTGGTTTGGAGGACAGGATGAGAGGGTCCGGCTAGGGGCATGGGTGCTAAGAGGAGAACTCTTTTTATAGGTTCCGGGGCAATAAGGGTTTATATAGACCACTGCCTGTGCATTATAGCAGTGCACACATTCATCTGCCGAAATCACGTTGCTTCATGTAGTCAGATCTAAATCTAATTGGATGGGATTGAATTCACCTTGATCAATTCAGATGGAGAGCCCCACTAATTCATCTTAGATGGTGCCTAAGACTGGTCAATAAGTCATATAGTAAGGAGGTCACCTAAGTAGAATCCTAAGAAGCCAACCTGGAGCCCTCCGCTCATTGGACTCCAGTCTCCCTGGTCCATGGTCCTAGGCTTGCACCCCCTTCTTTCCAAAATCTAGGCAAGGGAACAAGCCCTATTCTTCTCTCCAATAGGTGCATTGACGCACGTTCAGGAGATGTCCAAGGGTCAAAAGGTCAATGTTTGAACTAAAGTACAAAGACAAGAATTAGACAGTATGATGAGAAAGCAGGTATTGTCTCAATTTTTATCTCATAAATTTAAGACATCCCTTTCTAACCTTGGACAAGCTCAAGTCAGTCCAAGTAAAGGTACGTGACTGTGAGCACAAAACTTCATTTAGGCTAGTCTCAAGAGACAACTTTTATATATAATAGAGGAGAAGTTAGCATCATCTGTGCGAGCGATGATTTTGTTGAACCTAATTGAATCTATTCAAATATCAATTAAACTGGTTTAGTACTAATTTGATGATTTCATCTAGACTCAAACTTCTTGTATTTGTTGTGATCCAGTTAAGTATTTCTCTAGTATGGGCAATGGGGATATGTCGCGATCTCTATCATCAAATCATGCAAAACCTTTCGATGGAATTTAGAACCTCTTCTTAATTCAGACAACTAGGAATGATCGATCATCTAAATTTATTCTAATTCTCCCAAAATCCACCAGTGAGTCTAGCGAGTATATGGTGGCAATCCATCAAACATGAAGCTGTGAAAACACATCTTTCGGTGCAGCTATCTGTGTGAGTCTAAGAATCTAGTCTATCTATTGAGCTTACCATAGCATGAGCTACATGAGGCTCACTATTACGAAAGCACTCAAGATGGAGTCTTGCTCATTGCGTTAGTGGTCTCGCGATGAACTCGTGCCTCTCAAAACCCGCTACATTTCTATCATAGTATGAGTCTATAATCTATTCTCGACTTCGCAGATGAATGCCATATTTGAAGGAATAAGCTATCTGCATCGTGATAGATCTTTATACTCGAACATGCCTAAACCTCTTATTTTCAGCACCTCCTTATGATCCACTTATGTCTATGCACGATAGAAGCCTTGTGGATTTGATGTCTCATGCATACCTCTATTTTCATTCAGGATGCGCTGTACTCTCTCCTCTATAGCATTCGATTAGATTCTTCAGATAGAATATCATCTCTTGCTTGAGTGAATCCTTTCATACAAAAACTGTGAGATCATGGACTATGTCTTTCGAACAGACCATACACTCTCATCAGTATTGTGTTGATGGTATGTGAGGCCTCAGGAGATCGCGCAGTTCTATGGTGTATGTCAAAACTATACACCTCTTCAGGGATATTATTGGTTTAATATCCAATCGATATATATAATATTATTATAATATAATTTTTAATTTTGCATCTCTTCTCATACGCTCAAGAGTACACATAGTGACATACACCATCTATCTTCCTGCAAGGGCTATTACAGTGAGTCATGTATATTCGAGTGAGAAGATGGCCTAGGGACTATCGTGAAACTTTACTTAATAAGAGAATACTTATCCTCTTGTAGTCGTTAGAGTCAATAATCTCATTTCCAAGCCCTCTTCTCACATACTGTAATACTGTTAGTTACATACGTAGGATTGACAAACGGTTTATTATCACATCTATCTACGGTCTGGATGATTGCTTGCCTTATAGTCTCGGTTTGTCCTCTATATCACCACGTAGGTGTGAGGCGTCAAGCAGACTCGAATCTACTAGAAAAGTGATTTATGGCATTATCAAGCCAATCGCGTATCTCGCCTATGGGCAGATCATATTCTCATCCTCTGCAATCTGCTCACCGTGAATTGCACTACCATCTCTTGAGCTCGTTTCTAGTATAAGCATTTTTTCAGTATGAAGCTTTAATATGAGATAGAAAATTTCTTATTGCTTAAATTTGGTCAACTCTTGATTATAATAAGATATTTACTCCTATTGCCATTTAACCCATCAGGGATGTCACTCAGATCAATCACTGATATAAATATTCAAGCTAATATCTCACTTATGATAGATAAGATATATTCTATGTAGTTTAATAGTCAAATAAATATAATTTTTTCCTAAAGTGTATTATAAGTGATCAGCCAAATCTCTGCTTCTAAGGCACAGAACATACTCTAACAGAGGCCCTTGCACAAAAAAATTTCGCGAGCTGAGCTTTCCTTAGATCTAGAGTTAATGAGATAGACTGAAAAACTCATCGAAAAAAAGTATCAAATCTATCCCAATGAAAATGTTTTAGACCCTGTCAGACTATCTGAATTTCTAATGTATCCCACGTTGATGTAGAAGGTGTATGTAAGGTGTTGCGATAGGTTCAACTATGTCACTTGTAGAGCCACTATGTCCGAGAATTGCAGCTACATTCCCATTTTCTTCCAGCAAGTCGAGGTTGGCCCATGAATCTTGTGAATTCTAAATTGCTCCGTTGGAAATCGCACCATGTGTACTCAGTTCATAGACTGTGGATGGAAATTGTTCCATTCTACATGAATATGTCAATGGCGCAGCTCTGTGATTCATTATAATATGATTTCAATTTAGCGCAAGAGCAAACCTGTGGTCTCTCGAGGTGTGTGGCAATCCTTAGTGAGGTAAGTCTCGGTGGGTGCACTAAGTTGCGTTAATCTAAGACCCAAGGTCACTATTAGATGTGTATTTCTTATCAGAGGTGCATAGTCTTTCTTACTTGTGATTAGCTCATCTTAGCTCTACATCTCAGAGTTTTTAGGTGTTATTCGACCTCACCATTTGTCTATGGATGTGATGAATTTGCACTACTCTGTTAAAAATTTATGAGAAAGATATTCAAGTCTTGGTATTAACTCAGTATCACTTTATGTGTTGCTGAAATTTTATTGCTTGCTTCTTAAGTCTATATTGACCATATTCGTGATCTATTATCTATTGTATGTAGTATCTCATTGGGTATCGCAAGTAATGGGTCCGCAAGCCTGCATATACAATTGACTTTCAGACAAAGTCCATATACACAGTTTTGCTCTATAGAAATTAATTCTGTGCTACTAGACTTAGGTGTTACATATTAATATGACTAGGGGTCACTGAGGCATTCTCGGTGTCATCGTATCACTACTTTCTTGAGTCGTTATAGAGTAGTCATGCAACTGTATCTGCTTGAAACTAGTCCCTATCACTTGGTCTGCTGCTCTGATATGGTTCATAGCACCGAGTCCAAGCGTGACTGACACAACAGTTCATGTATCATATCCCATCACAACCATTTGGCAAGTTTATTCGAGCCATACAGGATTTGGAATCTGTAGGGTCTCCTTACTTGTCTGAACACTCTGTCTAATCGAGAGTTGGCTGTGCATATAATGCGAGGTAGGACACTATTGTCAAGAGTTCCACTAGTTGGACAACCTCTCTAAATAGTAGCATATATGCTTATGTACACTTACAATGTCATTCGCTAGACTCTGAGGTCTCTAACACTTAAGTCTTCCACGTCGTAAAATTCTCTAATCAAGGAGTTTCACATAGTCTGGAGACTCTAGTCCATGATCGATATCAAGGGTGGATTGTGTTTGATTGCATTGTAATAGCCTTGCCAAGATCTAGGGCTTGGTGGTAGTATTAGTATGATCGATTGTGGGATACTGGGTCTCAGGAGATTCCATTTTTTATTTTTCCAACCTAAGGTTTCCTTCATCTTGTACTCCTCTTTCCACACGCTTAATGACTTAAATCGATAGGACTCTATTTGCCCGGACTCATCAGAAAGCCGCAATTTCAATTTGAACTAGGCATCTGAATATTTTATTTGGTAGAGTAGTTAATATGATTCTGTGTAATTTGTTCCTAATTGTATCTAATTTTAGACTTTTTGATGAAAGGTGCAATGGATCCGGGAAGGGGCCTATATAGTATCTCTCACTTAAGATGTTGCTGGCTTACTATTCGTGTGGAATTTAGTTTGGATTGGATATGCGAGCCTCTCGTCAGTATTTTGTGATTCGGTTAATTCGAACTCAGTGGGTTCAAGAATCAAGTCCAGCTTGGCTCAATGACCATAATCGCTATGGGTTTGACCTTGATTTGATCAGGACCTAGATACTAATTAATTTTATTTATAATTTAATTAATAATTTTTATTGGATTAGGCTAAGATGCTCAATTCCTATTTAATTTAGTTATTAAGGCCTCACCAAACTTTTAATTTGGATCTAGATTTAAATTTGGTTTCTTCTTCGTGAACTCAATTCAGGACCAAGTACTATTAGGATGAATTTTTTGATAATAGAAAATTCTCTCGCTCGCCCTCTCTCTAGAGCCCACGTGTATATCATCTTCTCTCTCTGTTTTTTTT